>NW_010582406.1:4914-62929 GCF_000705375.1 Tinamus guttatus | reverse complement strand
AAAGGAGGAGTTTCATTCTGGAACAAGCTAGTTGGGGCAGTCCAAGGAAAAGCCAATGAGTTAGCAATTAATCAGTGTAGACAGTCAGGGCTTATTACTCAAGTTCAACCTTATCTTTCATTTCTTTAATAGAGGCAAACCCTCTAACTTCCACTCTTGATGGGTGCACATTAATATCATTGAGACAGAGAGTTATAGAGGTGTCACATGTACCTCTTCTATCTTCGTACTTCCAAGCAAGGACACACAGGCTCAGCCATACCCCAGTTCCAATCATTCCATAAAATGGAGCATCTCTGTTCCATCAGCAATCAGTCATTGGCTTTTATTGTTTGTTGATTCTTTTAGCAAAGCTAAGAACCTCTAATTCATCTGGAAGCTGGAATCTTTGGTTGGTTGGTTGGTTGGGTTTTTTTTTTTTTTTTGGTATTTTTCTTCAATCTGTATACAGCACCAATCTGCTTAAAATGTCTGACCATAAACCTCTAAACTGCAAAAACTGCTCATCTTGTAAGGCTGTCATGTCCCTGAATGGCAACTATGTGAGGTCCTTATTTTGCCTCAAGAGGAGTCACATTCCTCACAGTTGCAACATCCGCAGATGATTTCCAGCAAGGAGCAGTGGTCTAGCAGGACATACCAAAAAATAAAAAAACAAAAATAAAAAAAGAAAGAACAGGCTGAAGATCATCAAAATTAGTTCCTAATAGGTGACGTGCTAACATCTGTTAACATCTGCAGCCATTCTGACAGAGTGTCTTCTGCAAGCCAAGGCCACACAAAGTGCGGAAACAGCCAGGCTGGTCTGTTTGAGATGCCAAGCAACACTTCTATGTTTTCTAAGAGTAGGCTTTATGATACAAGTCCACCTCAAACTTCAGTGGAGTTGCCTGAGGGCTGCCTCTGGTAGCAATCAGGTTGCCATAGACCTACCTCAGGTTTCCCCTGATAGTGTCTGAGACATGTTAACATCCACATTACTGAAATAATACTCTTTGTCATTTGTCAGTGACGATCTTTGATATTTGAACATTATAGCCATAGTAATGCTTCAGGTAATAACACGCTGTGCAGCAGCTTGATTATTTCTCAGGTAGCCACATTATATTCTGTATATTGTTTGTTCTCAAGATTTAGTCATAGCAGATATACACCATATTCTCCTTCCTGCAGAGTTAATTCAGGGAATCGCAGTCAGAGCGTCAAAACATATCCATTTAATATCATTTTTAATAGCTTTATCCTGGCCCGAAGAAACTGGGATCTGGATCTTCAAATCTTCCCATAAAGCTGACAGTATCATTACCTTACATTTTAACAATAGAAATGATTAGTAAATGACATCTGCAGAGACTGCTTTTTTACAGGAAGTGAAGGAAAACTCCCCAAAGAGCAGCAAAGATTCTGTAACATCTATCCATTTTTTCTTCAAAATGGATAAAATTCATATTCTAATTGCATCAGCACATTTTTCCTTCATTGCTGCCCCAACACATTGGACTATTTTCTTCATTTTAAATAGGCTGGTCTAAAACAACATGTTTGACTGCTCTGTCATTTGGCTATCATGCTAAGATTTCTGTTCCTTCATAAAGACTGTCCCCAGACTTGAGTCTCCCACTAGCTGAACTTGAATCTTCTTTCATCCAGGGTGATGGACATCCAGTTTAACATGTAGATATGTGTTTCTTTTTTGGCAATTACTCCTCTTGGCAATTACTAGCTTAAAAAAAAAAAAAAAGAACGAGTTCCATGACATAGCAGACTACCTATGCATTATTTATAAGGAGGAAATCTTCATAAAACTATGTGTAAGTTTCTTCTTAAAATAGCCCCAGAATTTCATATCAACAAACCTCTTAATTTATCTGTGTTCTCCACAGAGTCCTGTGCAGGAAAAAATGTAATGGTGTTCTTCAGGAAAAAAAAAAATCAATAGTATTCTAGCTGAAGATGAGAGAGTCAATGGAGCAGAGTCTTATAGAGATACTCAGTAGGAAATACTGTACACAAGTACATGTCTAAATAACAGCATGGCTCAAGACATCAAAGAGGATAAATTCTTTCTGTTGGGATTCAAGCCACTGAGTTCTCCTGAGAAAATTACTCCTTTTTTTCACAATAAAATTAGCTCCTACTAGTAATTTCACCATTATCCAGCTCTCTGCATTGGCTGAGTTGACTTGATCGCATGGCTTGTTTCACATAAACAACACAGAAGTCCAGTGTCATTTGAAATGCTCAAGGATATTGCATCAGAGAGTTAACTGCCAGTTAGCAGGGAATTGGTCTTTCAGACCAAGGGTCCTCTGTTAAGGCAGTCGTAGGAGATATCTCAGATACCCCAGGATGCCACAAATGAATATAGCTGCTGATGTGTGGGCAGCCAGAGTTTGGGTCTCCGATACCTAAAACAGGAGCTTAGATATTGAGCTTAAATATAAATCTACATGTCTACACCTAACTTCAAGTATCTTAATTTCAAACTGAATATCCTCTCTAAAATGGGGTGAGGTGAATTGTGCACATTTCAAATAAAGTGCTTTTTTTTTTTTAAGAGTATATTTATGTTGCCAATTCACAGCATGTATAATAAGAAACCTAGATATTTTCCTGATTTTTAAGTATCTCTGAATATTTATTTGAATAAAATATTTCATGTGCTTTTTCTTAGGAAGCACTTGCTAATTCCAGGTTATCAGCTTTATATTGTGTACTCTGACAGTTAATACCTGGATGCAAATTAGAAATTGTCTCTTTTGCACCAAAAATATAGTTACTGACTATCATATGCTTAGTACATTACTGCTAGCTTGCTTAGAAAATAAATGATTTCTTCTCCCCGATGTAAAAATGGCCATTCAGCTTCCACTTCTATTATTGTCTGATTGTATGTAATTTTATTCATACAATATTCTTACACTACAAGTAACAAGTATTTATATAACTATTTATTGTATCTAAATGCCAAATAATCTGTGTTCTTTTTTTTTTCACTAAGCCACAAGAAAAGTAAAATGTAAATTATTCAGAGTCAAAGTTTATCCACAGGATCATAAAAAGTAGCCTGTCGCACAGTCTGTGAAATTTAAAGGGAGGATTTCAGCATCCTCATTTCCCTTTACCACGAGAGTCAGGGCCCATATTTTGAATGACCGTCACTTGTGTTTGTAAGTAGATACGTGAATACTTAAATAACTGAAGGAGATTTCATAGATATCTAAATAAACTGTTATGTTTTCTGCTCGTGATTTACCTCCAATCAAAATAAATCGGTAAATATCGTAAGCATAATTAATGTTCCACCACATATATTTGGCCCTTAAAAATGTACATTATTCATAATCATGTATGTAAACTCTGAATACTAATTTTAGCCTAAATTTCTGAAAAAAATAGAACTATTCAAAACAGAATAACTTTTCCTAGATTAATTATTAATTAATTAATTAATTAATTCCTAGATTAAATTATTTTGTTGTCTTATTATCCCCATGATTGAAGAGATTAGAAACTCTTCAGAAAATCTTACAGATAGTCTTCAAACAGAGCAAGCAATGTTTCACACATAAATTAAAAATTCCCATGGCCATGCAACAGCTGACTTGCTGGACTTTGAGCCAAAACCGATGTGATGATTGAACACAAATTTAGCATGGGTCAGTTTCTTTCAGCAAATTCTGAATCATTTGGGACCTCTAAATTAATAACAGGAAACCTAGCCAAGAGTTAATTGTAATGAATGCTGAAAGCAACAAAAGTCATGATATCCCTACCTACTTCAAAAGACATCCACTCAAGGCAGAATATTATCTAAAAGTGAAACATGACCCTTGGGAACACCGACTCGCAATGTAGTTGGCACTTTTTGGCCACCCAAAAAGAGAAAACTCCCATCCTACCCACAAGGCACAGCATTTGCAGCACCGCAAAATTAATTTGAGCAAATAGCCTGTGTCTATTTTGAGAGTTCAGTAGAAGATATCTTACAGGAAATCCTTTTCAGAGGAATTAAAATATTGAAACAGGTAAAATATAATGCTCACCAAAAAAAAAAAAAAATCCAGAACTGAAAAAGTTGCTATGAAAGTAAACAGCAGGACACTACCTCATCAAAACACTTAAAAATATAATTGTGCAAATATCCTACCTCCCTTCAACCCAGCAACTTCTAAAAGAGCTTCTCTGACATTTATGCTTGCTAATGTGTCCTCAGAGTCATTTAGTATTCACAATGTATATACTACTGAAACTTTTTCCAAAGAGGAGTATATAAAAAAATTTCATAAGCCTGAACATTATTTTTGTACTTAAGAAACAAGCAGCAAATAACTCTTACTATTGCCTACTATGCCTTAGCCCTCATCTAGAGAAAGACCTGCTAGGGAATAAGAAGGTAATCCACTTATAAAACTATTTATCATTGACCTTTTTGCAGAGACTACAAATAAGATTAGCTGGTGGGGATAGCTAGGGATTGGGATTATGAACGAGCAATGATTTTGGATAAATACCACTTCTAATAAAATCTGCAACAATTATCAACTGACTCCTGCCACAAAGGGCTCCCTTTTGTTCATCTCTCCTCCTGAGCAGTTAGTAATTAAAATGCTCTAAGGTGTTAACTTAGAACAATCACCATTCTGAAATGATTTAAGTATTTTTATGGTCCCTGTATAGTGTTACCCTTACACTGAGTAATTAATAATGCTTAATTATTCATCTGAGTTTTAATGCACAGAGTGTGCTCAATTCACTATTAAGAAACTGTCAATCAAAGCTAAAGTTTCAAATATGAGAAATAGAGAATACCTCTGTAAATATGAGCTTCTTTTATTCTGTGATTGCCATACAACCTGCAATGTTTTTCTTAGGTTTTCCAAGGATGTGGCCAGCCTAAACCAGCACCTGCACTGAGATCTTCTCGTTCTGTCCCTGACAACTTCAATACCCGTTTCAGACCTTATAATCCGGAGGAGCGACCTACAACTGCTGCTGGCACGAGTTTGGATAGGCTGGTAAGGCAAAATATGTGCCACTTTTTGAATTAACAGAAATGGTTTGGCAATATGATAGAAAAAATGGTAATTTCCTAATAAAGGCTTTTTTAATAATTTCATAATCACTCTGCATAGTTTTCCTGTTAATTAACTCTTACCCCATTGGAAAGAGTACAGAATTGCATTTTAGGGGAGCAATGTGAAGGCTAAGCTCCTTCCTGCAGGCCAAAAACCAGATAAGCCAAGACAAATACTTTGCAATATGAATGTTCTTTGAGAAGCTATCACATCATATACTTTAAAAATATTATTTTTTAACAGGCAGTTCCTTAACATAAACACTCATAAAGGCACATTAATTTATTCCACTCTTTAAATCAACTCTAAAATTAATGACTTTGTTTGCACCAATTGCAAAAAAAAAATACTTCTATCAGCCAGAGCTTCCAGTGATCATTAATCTTGCTTTATTTATTCAATCATTTCAAAAGCATGACTTTAACACAAGATTGTTTTCTCTACAACACATTATTGGATTGACATCTCAGGCTTCACTGTTCTTGCTATTTATACATCTATAGATTTCTAGTGGGCTGATTATTATAGTTGTTAATATTGTCTCAGCAATTATCTTGAGGTAAAGCCAATGGGAAAATTTCAGGAGCTGTAAAGCACCTGGATCAACAGAAACCCTATCACGTAACTGCAGCTTGCTGAGCGCATTGCTGCATGCCTGGGCACCCTCGCTCCTGCTGCCCAAGCAGACACCCAGCTCATCCCAGGGATCAGACGGTCAAGCTCAGGGCTGTAGCAAGAGGAGCACCCGTCCAGGAGGAGTCAGGGAGCTGAGGTCTCGGGCAGCTGATGCCTTCCCTCATGCTTGCTAGCTGTGCACATGCACCTTTCCATGCTGCAGAGAACCAGCTCCTGTGTCCTAGAACTGTCCCAGGTGAAGTGAAGACATGCTGAAGCCAGTAGGTTTTGGTCACGCTCTGGATGAGCTTGAAGATTGTAATCAGAGGAAGTAGGAAGAAGAGCATGATAGAAAAGTCGGTAGCAACCATAACTTGGATTAATACTATATAGTGACAGCAGTAAAGGCATTTTTGCAAAGAAAAAGAGAGATTTAGGAGGCATTCCATATTCACATAGGGAGAATACTTCCCAACACATTAATATCTTTTTAAAATTGCAAATATACAAAATAATGATTATCCTAACTAGAGAGAAATGTGTGATACGTTATTGGCCTTTAAAGGCTGTAATTAATAAAAATTTGCAGTGCAAGTATTCCTTTATAACTCATATTAACTTTCAGGCACTCAAAAGGGAATTTGTCCCTATTTGATTTAACTACATCAGTTCACCCATTGTTTCAGAAAAAAAAATGAGCTTAGCTTTGCTGCTGCTACTTTAAAAAGTGTTGCAGCCAAATACCTATTTATTTTTCTTTCAGCTGATAGTTACATTAGAAACTGTTCATTGCTTGTTAGCAATGAGTGCTGGTTTCCAATTCATTTCCAAATGGCAGGGATGCACGTGTTATCTCCTTCTGGTTTGAGACCAACAGTTGGAGATGGCCACTGACCTCAGCTGGAGCGAGGAGAGGCTGCCTGTGTGGCTTAGAGCAGCAGGCATTATTTCAGAGCTGTAATCCCTGAGCAGTGCTTGGGAAAGGTCACTGCCTGCATCTCGCGCCAGCCTGGGTAATCTTACCCAGAAAGATATAAATGCTGCTCTCGGTAGCACAATTCATCCCATCTACGCTGCACTTAATGTGCTGAATCATTCCTGCAATCACATATCTCTCTTCATTAACTATAGACAGAGCATGGAGGACCAGCTTCACTTCGATCCTCCTAATCCTGGCATTGCTAATATGACTTAAATGCCAGTCAAAGCAGTTTTCTAGTCTCTGCACTGATCATTTTCTACTGCTTACTAAATATAAGCACACAATATTAGCAATTAGATAGTGGCCTCAAGCTATCAGAGACCCTTTTGATTTTATAGATAAAAAATATATGCATAAGGAATTATTACCACCTGCTTTGAGGTTACAGGATTTTTTGCTTGTGAGGCAACTGACTATCCAGTATTACACTAATGCCTTTAGAAGTCTGGTTTGGTGATTTTATTCATAAAACACTGTCAAACCACTCAACTTGAAACTGCCATAGCAAAGTCCAAACATGAACCTATGTAAATCTTTAAAGGTAAAGTGACAAACAATTCTGCTTTCGTCTTTTTTTGACAGCATGTCTTCAAAACAGTTATAGGGAGTACTTCCTCTGTATCTCAATCTTATACAAACATTGGCCAAATTTTTCAGTCCTGCTCAACTGCCCATTTATCAGTTCAATGCAACTGATCATATTTTATCAGGTATGTTGCACAAAGCAGCTCTTATAAGAAACTGACACTAAAATCACCCAGTGCTGAATCCTTCTGAAAATGGGCTCCTTCATCCTTAGCTGAGCCTTAATGTTTAACTCCACCACTGCATTCCAACAGAGAGGTGCTTTCCTGCGTTATTGTCATAGCTGGCACCAGTAAGGCTTAATAAACAAGAAAAAATTCAAAATACTCATGTGAATTGGAAAAGAAAAAAGAAGAGGAAAGGAAGAGGAAAGGAAGAGGAAAGGAAAGGAAAGGAAAGGAAAGGAAAGGAAAGGAAAGGAAAGGAAAGGAAAGGAAAGGAAAGGAAAGGAAAAGAAAAGAAAAGAAAAGAAAAGAAAAGAAAAGAAAAGAAAAGAAAAGAAAAGAAAAGAAAAGAAAAGAAAAGAAAAGAAAAGAAAAGAAAAGAAAAGAAAAGAAAAGAAAAGAAAAGAAAAGAAAAGAAAAGAAAAGAAAAGAAAAGAAAAGAAAAGAAAAGAAAAGAAAAGAAAAGAAAAGAAAAGAAAAGAAAAGAAAAGAAAAGAAAAGAAAAGAAAAGAAAAGAAAAGAAAAGATCTCCCAGAACAGCAATGGTTTAAGTGGTGTAAAATTCATTAGCTATATTTAGGAAGTCATCTAGAGCTTGAGACAGTTGTCTATGCATGGGCGTGAAGTCCTGTTTGAGATCCCCTGAGTATCTAAAATGTGGAATCAACAGACATGGTATAGGATTGGAAGAAACCAATATTTTTCTGGAGCCGCATCTGAGAGCCAAGTGGATTATGACACGGCATCTCAGACAGGACAAGACACCCGTGTTCCAGCAGCTAAATGAAGTCTTTGCAGCACAGGGCCTAAAAGTCAGCCTCCTGCTAAGACCAAGGGAGAGACACACACCTTTGGATGGTGATTCACCCCCTTATTGTAGACCACTCTCACAGACTGGGAATTGGAAGGCTTAGATAAGTTATTCACATCTAGGCATGAAATACTACTTGAGATAACCCAGGGTTTCTGAGATATCTTATCAAGCTGGCAGGACAACCTTTCAGCATGCCCATGCTCCCTGAGGTTGATGGCTGAAAGCCAGGTAAGATACCCTAGACAAGAGTATATGGCATTTCTGTTCCATTAACATAGCCACCTAAATGCTACTCAAGATGTCCAGATGTTACTGGTATACTTACAGGAAACTGAAGTTTCCTGATGGCTGAGGGCAAGCAGGAATACCTTAGAACTGCTGAAGTTACAGTTTGTGCTTCTATTTAGGTAACTGGATTCCGTCTATTTCTCTACCACATTTCTCTCGCAGAAGCCAAAAGTATTACTCTTCTGATTAAATACAGAAATCTATAGTATAGATACCCATAACTAGCTATCTATACATGTAGTCTAGATGACTATCTCATATATGAATATCTGTAGTTTTATTGTTAATGGAGAGAAATAATTTTATTTTCTTGTCTAATTGTCAGTTTAGAAAACTAAATTGAGACCAAGTATTTCTAAAGCATGATTTATCTCATCCTAAGCATATGTTTAAGCAACTCAGAGATAGTATTCTCTATCCCTCTGCTACAAAGGTACCAAAAATGACAGCCTTAGACTGGTCAATGAAGTAAGACAAATATTAACAAAAATTACATAATCTTATAGTATAATCTCAGTTGTTTCTGCAGAGCATAATCTAAGATTTCTCATATACAATCAACTGCTTATAAAGACTCATGATCTCTGTAGTTGCCTGTTTGGTATAACCTGTTTTGTTTTGTTTTGTTTTGTTTTTCTATTCCCTGAATCTGTTTCCCTCTTGCTTCCCAGAGGACTATCTGGAGGACAATGCAACATGGTGTAAGCTTTGGTATTCTTATTCTTCACCTTCATTCCCATTTGTCGTTGTACAATGCTGGCAAGACACTTTTTAAGTTTCATCTTCACCTTCTTTACTTTGTGTTTCTGTAGGCTAAAATGCAAGTAGTGCTTTCTATAATTTTAAATCCTAGCTCATTTAATTTTCTCCAGTGCTCGGAGCTGCTAGTTCTTTCCAGTACTCCTGCTTCAGGGATGATCTTTCACCCCTGGGAAGGAATGTGATCCCCCAGTAAGCTCAAAGCTGGCTTAGGTGTCCACATGGTCAATGAAGGCATGGCAATGTGGACACTCTGCAGTTTGGGGCCCATAGCCTTAAGAAAGCACTGGAGCAAAACTCTGGAAACAAACTCTGCAGCCTTCCTGAGCTCCCTCCCTAGAGCTGCCCCTGTCTGGCGCTCTGATCTTGGGCAAAATGCTTAGCTTCTCTGTGAAAGTTTGACAAAGCAGATTCTCTTGTACTTTGCAACTTCAGAGAGCTGCTAAATTTTGTGGATCGTAGCTGCTCCTCAGGTTTCAAACAGAAAGCTTCCTTGGCAGGGAGCTGAGTGGGACCCAAGGGGAAGGTGGGGATGCAGCACCATGCAGACACATTTCCTCTCACTTGTACCTCAAAGCCATCTGCTTGGACTATTATATCCTGCTTGGTGACAGGACAAGGCTACCGAGAGCACCACACTAAAATATCCATACTATGCCCTATATTTGAGCTATCCCAAGCTATCTCTGCATCCAGTGCACCATCATACCATACAGAACAGCTTGGATTTATCGGGAATTTCTCCTAAGAGTCCCTTGCAGCCTTGCCCCAGGTGGATGTGTGGAAAATAAATTCCACATTCTGCTTCAGGGGAACATGGGAACTTTCTTCATTTTCTGACAGGGAGCTGATGCACTATTAAACGTATAATGCATAATGCACATGCATCCTATGGAGAGAGGCAACAGAGAAATTGACCGTGGCGTTCAGGGAGTGATTTACATTCAAGCACAGTATAGTGGCTGCATAGATAAGTGGATGAGCACGCACTCAGTCTGAAAAAAAAAAGAAACCCTTTCATGCTCTTTACTCCAGAGAGGAGAATATACTGTGTCACACTTTGTAGGAAAAGGTTCTTTTATCTGCCCTCCTGCTTTCTTTAAAATAAAGTCTCAATTTCCATAAGTAAAAGACTTTGAAACATTTGCTTTAGGAAAACAGTGGGGTGCATTTTAAGTGTGCACGTGTTCATATTTTTCAACATTCTTGGATTCTATTGTGATGATTTTTGTTACCCCCAAAAAAAATACTAATAGTAACCTACAAATTTTGTTGTGAACAATTCCTTCCCAGTGTTCCCAAAATTATGGGAAACAAAACATAACTCAAGAAATGAATCTCCTTTGCATTTTACCTTTAAAAGGCTAAAATTAGCAGGACAATACACTTTGGAGATGTTGCTTTGAATTACTCAGGAAATCCCCTGGGAGCACCTCTGAAAGTGGAGTTTATGTTTTAGTTTTGTTTGAATCCATTAGTCCAGAGTCTAGAAATGTTAAGTATGTGCAGTGACAGGATTCCTGAGATAGGATGTTTATTCTCAACATTTTATTTCTCAAGGGATCCTAAAATAAAATCCTGCAGGTATAAATCTTGGAGAGTTTAAGAGTAAAATCTAGGCTCTCTAATCCTGCAGGGCAGATATGAATTTTTTAAAACATATATATATAGCCCCTAGGAAAAGATACAAATAATGAACATGCAAAAGACTTCACAGCACAAGTATCAGTCCAAATTTTGAAAGCTAAGATAACAGGCTCTTGCACCTGTGTTGGAAGCCTACTGACATCCCACAGGCTAGTTCCTTCACAACCCTTAGATGTCATGCTGTTTGAGGTGTCATATCTCCTTGTACCATGTCAATCAGCAGATAACTACTGTCAACTCTCAGGTGTGTAACTTCTCCAAATTAATATTCTGTGTGAACTAGTTTCTTTTTTCCCTGTCTGGATATAATGTGCATAAAGAATAAATATATTTTACGATGCCTGCAGTGGTCATTTGGTGTCAGATTTAGGATTTGCTTGGTCTTCCTACAGTAGATATTTGCTTTGTGTCTGGTTTTGTCTATTTTCAGTTCCTGTGTCACAGCAACATCTAAGTAAGTTTAAATCTGTGCTATCACTTTTTTCCCTCGTGGTTAATACCAGTTTCAGGTGGCAAAAGGAGATGAATGATAGTAGCTGTCAGAGTCCTCCTGGGAGACCTGCCAGAGCTCTTTAAAAAAAAAAACGTGATATTATTCCATAGCCCAGCTCGAGGGTTCTGCATGCTACTCTATCTGATGCAGTGCATTTCTAATATGCATGAGACAATTACTAAGAAAACGCCTAATAGCAGTGGTTGCCTCTAACTTTAATGGAACAGGTCTGCCTGCTGTTCAAACCCTGTTTGGTATAAGCAAGAGAAAAATGCCTTCCAAGAAAAACAGGAAAGACAGTTCTCTACCTTAATTAGTCGTTTGAGAAATATGCAGTCTTGATTTTCATGCTGCCTCTGAATAATGATGTGTTGCTGCCTGGCTCTCTCAATGAACACAATGCTTGCTTGAGCATCTTCTAAATATGTACTTGTTACTGCTAGCTGAGCTTCCTTTAAGTGATGGGAGTGAAGACCCACTGAGAGTCATCATCTCATCTCCAGGAATGTCTTAAAGGCATAAACAGTATTTTGTAAACCCGTTACCACAATGGGAAGTATGAAACCTGCAGGCTGAATCCACACCTGATTATTAGACTTGCCTGCACACAGTGCAAGGAAGAAATGGCAGTCACAGGTCCTCGGTTTTCATACGCGGAGGCATGATGTGATTCCTGAGCTCGGTTATTAAAATAAAGAAAAATAGAATAACAGGCTAAAGATTGCATGTCTGTGACATATCAAGCCAGAATAACTTGAGGTTGGATTTATTTGCCCTAGTTTTAGCATCTTTAATGTTTGCTAGCAAAATCTGAGCTATGACTTTATTCCTTTATTAATCAGTAGAGAAAATTAGGCACCTCCAGGCCTTAAGATACCTATACAGGTGTGAAATGAATCTGAATTATCCTCTGAATTATCTGTTTCTCCTCTCTAAGTATGAAGCAAATCTGGTTGATTAGCTCAGACATCCAATTTATAGATGTCTAAATATAATTTTAATGTTGGTCTTTGGAGTTAGCCTCCATGAATTCAGAGCAAAGAAAAGGAGAATTCGATCTTTAAAATGTATTGATAGATAGGCAGCTTCTAATCATCCTCATTGTTGTAGTATTGTCAGGTACCAAGAAGGATCACTTATCTCCAATTAAAAAATAGTTTATTCCAGAGGCTGCACAAGTTTTATTCAACAGGAATTCTCCCTTGTAAATCTGGATTAAAATTTGGATCTTTCCATTTGATCTTTCAGGCTCTGTTCAATAAAAAGTAAGTTTTCTTTTTCCAGTATACAGAAAGCTTTTATTATCAGCCTCTGGAAGATGAATCTAAGCAGGAAATACATCAACACAGTTCTTTCAGCTGAGAGATAGATCATGTTTCATTTCATGTGTCTGCATGAATCTCTGCAGTAGAAAAAAAAAAAGTGAATTCTTAATGTTCTTGTTAATGCTAAAGAAACATAGTGACTATATAACCATCCTCTGCCCTTTAACATTTTGGCACAATATTAAGAAAAGAAATGTCATTTAAAAATTGATAGCAGGGCTTGTGTCCTCATTTAGAGTGCATAAGCTATTCCCATTTATATGCTTCCAAATAACATGAGTGGAGCTGCTAGACTGACTACCTGGCTGAAAGCTGTTACGCTATGATGAATTCCAGCGTTGTTAATTGGACTGCAAACAACAGGTTATAAAAGCAAGTTTCCAGAGGAAAAAAAAAATAAAAAAGGATTCAAGGATTCTGTAACCATTCATTTAGCACTAGAGAGGAATTAGAGGGTCCGTTTTTGCAAGTGGCTACGACCATAAAATATCTTTTCAGTAGCAAGCTATTTGTGCATGAGTGTGGGTGCTGATAGAGAAATTAAAGCTTTGATGACTTAGAAATTAATTACAAATAGAGATTCTCACTCTCCAAAGAAAAATGTTTCCTAAACTGTTTTGGCAATTAGCTCTTTCCAGCCTTTTGAAGCTATTTTCTTTTTCATAGGCTGCAGCACGTAGATATATTGCGAACTTGTAACAGCAGTGTGTAATACCAAATTCACCTTATAACAAATAGTAGGTTACAGCAGACTAAAAACTGATTTCCCAGGCCAAACATCTAATACATTTTTTTTAGTTGTAATAGACATAAATTGACACTTTATGGCCTTTTATGAGTATTACTAGTGGTTAGAGGGGAGGTAAAGCACAGGGTCTGAAAAGATTTACCTTCATACAAATACTGACCCTTTTGTGAACTTTTCTTGGCCAAAAAAACCCAAATATTTTACATTAGAGAAGATTGCTTATGTTTCTCCCTAGTTGCTTCTCCTGCACCCCAATCACATCAGCATATCAGTTGAGGTTGCAGACACAGCAGTGCAAGGTGTTTGTATAATGTTGCTGCTACCTGTGAACAATAAAGCTTAAGTAACTAGTTATAGATATTCATTTATGGCCCAAGGCACCGACTTGTAATCATGCTGGAGTAAGGATAAGGAAAGGATTCGTCCTGTTTAATTTTATCCATCTAAGATAACCTCAGATTAGGACAAGTCTAAGGTTATACAACTATTAGCAGACCCTATAGCGCTTTTCCAGTCCCAGCCAGGGGTGCAGGCTCCGGAAACACACAGCTCCACGCTGGGGCAAAGTGCATAACAGTCGAATTAATACCACAGCAGGTTGCCTGGTCCCTATGGAAGGTAGGAGAATACTGCTGTGGCAGGTCCTGCTCTGGATGTTGAAGGGCACGGGGATGCTGGCATTTACTGAGAAGTCCAGCTACAGGAGTAGGAGTTACAGGACTTTCACACACAGATATCCTCACTGGGTTCTTTTAAATGCAGGCAAGAATAGCTCCCACTGCTCCAGTCTGATGGAACTGCTATTGCCATTCATTTGCACAGGAACAAAACTGAGCCTCTGATATAACAACAGCTTTTAGCGGTCTGTAGGATAATTGCATTCACTTTAAAGTGCTAGGAATTTTGTTTTGTTATGTATTTGGACAGCATAAACACTATGAAGGCACCCAGATGAAAATGCCCTAGAATTAAAGGGGTTTTTTTTTCCTCTTCAAATATTCAAGCCTATAAAAATCTTGAATACATAATAACAATTGTGTTACCTAAGTAACAGCTACCACCACCAAAGTGAAAAGCTAATTGTTTGAAGTGCATTGTCTTTTTTAATATAATGGACCTACAGCGTTTGAGTAGTCTGTGAAGGTATTACTCACAAATGCAAGCTGATATATTACAAGTATGATATATATGCAGAAATAACACAGGTTTGTGAACCACATTTCTTTGCTGAAAAGAGCAGCAAACATTTATGAAAAAAAAAAAAACGATTCACTGTATAATAAATGAAGCTGAGAGAAACTTCCTTTTTCCATGATATCGGTATGAATGCTAGTGAGTCTGAAAATCAGGCAACATTTATAATCTTGGAAATAATATGCAAATAAAAAAAAAAAAAGCCTTTCACTCCTTTTTGTGCTTTCAGTTGAAATCCAGCTAATCCCAACTAATCAAATGTAGATATCTGACCCAAGAGCTAGCCAGATTACGTACCTTTTACCATCAACAGAGAGAAACTGGCATTTTTAGGGCACAGTTGACCTAAGCCATTTTAGAAATCTGTATTAGACTGAGGAGAATTCAAACCCTGTGCCAATTTCTCACCACTGACTATGAAAGTTGACATTAGAGTTAGCAACAGTTAGCATCTCAGACATAGACTCTGACTCCCTGAAGAGATAATACCATTCTCAGATACTGTTTTACAGAATTCATGATCTACAAGCATGAGTCGACTGTGCAATTACTATTGCACATCTTGACTTTGATGATAGTTATATTGTTTTGGTAATGAGGGGCCACCCTGCAGTCAGCACTGAACATGTATTAAAAGGAAGTTCCTGCTTTGAAGATTTTAATGAGATCTTCATTTTGGGTGTTTTTTTCTTCTGAAGTCTAAGATGCAGGGTTCCCAGACATCACAATCTCTCTACATGGTTTTCTGATCATTCATTTGTGCTATGGGAGCGGAAGCAGCCAGAAAATTAATCAGTTGTTTCTATAGAGCACGATTTTCTGAGTGTCCAAGTTAACAAAGTCTGAACTGGTAACCTCAGTTTGTCTCATGGTGGAAAAAAAAGAAATTAACATAGTCACCCCATGTCACTTATACCAGCAACATCTGAGCTTTCATCTCCACATGCAGAGTAATGGAGTAAAGCAGTTTCAACTCCAGGGTCCAGGACTGAGTACTCTACTCTTAGTATGGACAGAGCACTTCCTCAAGCAGTCAGTGCTACAGAGTGATGGGACTGTGAAACCCTGGCTATTTTTATCTACATCCCACCTTTGCCAGAAAATGATGCCCATAATATTGGGAAAGAAAAAGTGGACACGTCCTGGCTCAGTGTCCCCTGGCTGTCACAAAGGCTACTCATATGTGCTCACTAGCACAGCTCCTTATTCCCAGGCCAGGCAGTGTTCACCCCAGCAAAGACCTTTGTTGTTAGATGAAACGCAGTGAACTCAACTCCTCTCTGCCTGTAGAGAGAGGCCCAGCTTCATCATGCTTTTCATCAAGTCACCCCTTGCTTGATAAAAGTCAGGGTGGCAAAACTGAGTCCCTTAAAAATCTCTTTTATCATGAAGTCAGCCTAGTCAGCTGGATATAGAACAGATAGGAGAAGGATTGATTGGAGAAAAAATACTGCCTGTGAAATGTGCAGCAGCTCCCTCATAAATGTGACTGGCTGGAAATTAACTTGGTAATGTCCTGGGACGAAACCCCTGGAATTCTAAAGCTAGATGTGGAAGCACTTTTAAAAAATCCTATTTCCCACAGGTTATAATACTGATTTATTTCTGTGCTAAAATGTGAAATAACATGTCTTTCAGAAATCTAGAAAATAGTTAATGATATATAGGGACATATTCTTCAATGCCATTTGTTCCTTAATGTCTCCCCATGGCAAAGGCACCATAATCACTCCAAGGCCACTCATCCCCATGCTAAACCACTCTCTTGCCTCACTCAGCCATTCCCTTTCACAAAGAATTATTGGGGATTGAAAGGGCATCATTATATGAAACAGGATTTGACCAGGATATCTGTGTGCCTTGTAACACCTGCAGATTTAAGTTTCATCTTCTTGACCAAATGACCAAGGCTGTCTTCTCATTACAGGATATGAACCATACTCTGCCAGTACTCAGTGGCTGCTAATGGCATGAGCATGTTGATGCACTTTGAACTCTGAGGGCTGGCCCTGCATCCTCGTATTAGCCACTCTGGTAGCTGTCCACAGGCACGTTCTTAGCATAAAGCAAATGCAAGCAATTTGCAGTTTTGGGAACATGCAGCGATTTTGGGGAGGGCTCAGCTGCTGCATGTTGCCAGTATGGTCTATGTCTTTCACTGAGTTCAGACACACTCATACATTTCTTTTCCATTTGAGGCACAAGATTATCTGGAGCTCAGTAAATCCTAATTTGTTTTGTACTCATCCAAGTAGCCTGTCCTAAAACAAGCAAGAATGTACTGTCATTTTTTTTCAGTATTAATAGTGACAATAAGAGGACTAACAACACTAAAGTTTTCTCCAGCATTTATTGAGCTTCTGAATCTAATGTTATCTTGTTTTGAAACCTTAGTCTACTGGCTGTTGGCTTGCTGAAGTCTTTTCTAACAAAGAAATCAATACTCATGCTGTAGTCGGGACTAACAATAAATCTTCATCAAAGCCATCATTCGCATAGTTCACCTTTTAATTTTGTTGGATTAAATTGCATAATCAGGGGATATTTGCCTAGATAAGAACATACATGTAAATGCCTTGTTCTTGCTGCATTAGTGCAAGCTGGGATAGTAATTTATAAGGATAAGTTAATCAAGCCTTTCCTCTTATCAGAAAGCAGCTGGAGCAGAGAATCCCAACTATGGATCTCTAGACAGCTGTTAAAAGTCAGGTCCAAGTTCAGCTAGATGTAAATAGGAATGGGTCTGTCAGACAGAAGACAAGGCCAGATATTTTGGTATAAATAAATGACAGGAGAAAATAGAGAGAGAAGGCAGATCAAGGAAAATGTTTAAAATGTTTATAACTATATGCTTTTCTGGTTGAGAAATATATTTACTTAAATAAGATTCTGATATCCCATACAGTTTGTTCCACTATTTTTAAGACTAGCATGCATATTGGTTTAGTCAAAGCAATTTTTTTGCTCTATTCAGTCTTACATGGTCAACCCAGTCTAAGAAAATCAAATTGCCCTACTTGCCTCTTGTATTTATCGCTTGTGAAGTTCAAGAACCTAGATTCTCTTATACAGTATCTGTCCATCCCTGGATGGTGATTTGTAAAGAAGAAAGTAGACTTGATTTTCATGGGCTTCTGTGAGGATCCATGTTAGGCCGGCAATAATATTATTTCAGCCACGAAGAAAGTGTACAGCCACCAAGAAAGTGATCCTCAGAAAGATGTTGGGTTTTCCCTTGAAGGGAAGGAGGAGAGCACCACAAGCAGGGAGGTGGCCACATGGCCTCTTCTTTCAGTTTAGGCAAAAAAAAGCAGCATGCGTTTGTATAGGTTCAGAAAAGGTCAAGACACTTGTGCCCTTTGTTTGGGAGTAAAAAAAAGCAGTACTTTTTATTATTTTGTATAGGTTCAGAAAAGGTCAAGACAGTTGTGCCCTTTGTTTGGGAACATGGTTTTTATTCTCAACTCCTTCTGTCCTCAACAGTCAAAAATGGGCAAGCAGTACTTTTTATTATTTTTTTTCTTGTATATACAGTTTTTAGTTTACCTGGAGGACATGTGTGTGAAGGGCCATGATTATAAGGCTAGATGCTTTCTGTCTATGAATACAGAAGGAATGTCTAAAGGTACTTCTTGCGAGCATGACCATCAGCTGCAGGCCCTTGGGGTGCACGTCATATATGACAGCTTGAGATACCCTTGCTCTTCATCAGAAGAAGAACTAATCCAGAAAAGATCCACAGAAATCCCATGAGTTTGGATTTCAACAAGTTAATCAGAGCACCCAAGGTTACCTTGACTTGTGAAGGTACTAAGCAGCCATCTAGATTCCATGAAGAGCATTCATCTGCACACTTGTCTTTTGGTATTTTGCCAGATTTTCCTAAGTAGAAAAATAAAATGATATAAAATTGCTAAAGCCACCTTGAAAGGAAGTGTAAACACAGCATAGATTTGGATTGCATACCACATCAGTTAAAGGCTGGAAGTCATCTGTGGGATAATGTGAGATGCTATATCATCTAAAAGAATTGAACCCAAACAGCATATCGACATAAAAGGCAGATGAGTAAGCTAGTTCACATAAAATAAGAACTGACTCAACCCTTTCTCCCAAATCTAATCAAGTTCAAAGATTTTTGTGGTTTGAAATAATCATGTAGTCTCTGGGGCTTTTTCTTCTGATTTATTTTTATGGAGGTGGTCCTTCTTAGGGCTACTGGCAAGATGAAGGATCTATTATTCTAAGAACTATACAAATACATAGGTCTTATACCAGAAACTTGAGTCATGAATGAATTCACATCTTGACCATTCCAGCCCTTGGCCGTCAAATCATATTTCCTATCAAAAGGAGGCAGTAAATATGAATTTAAGACAGATAGTTCTATTACGTTACTTCTTTCTCTGGTTTTGGTCAGGACTAGAAACAGAAATAAGCAAATAAATGAAACACAGTAAGCTGCTGACCCAATCTGCCATCATAGGTTGAAGTTCAGACTGCAGTGGCATTTTGCAGCTCTATTTTGCAGAATTCAAAGGTTCAGAAAAGAAAAGGACTCCAGTTTGGGGAGGTTCTGAACCACATTCAGAAGTGGAGCTTTAAAAGAAAAAGAGATAAAGTTCACAGCTGGTTTTCCTCATTTTTTGATAGACAGCACTGCAGAAGCTGGAACCCATTTTGAGTACGCATATTCCAGGCGAAAGAATCCTTAAGAGCATCACCTCCCAGCTAGGGAGATTCTCCCTGCAGAAAGTTTGTTCAGAGTGGTAGCAGGCTGCCAATTCCTGTGGGTTTTTCACCTTTTTACTTCTCCTGTGTTTCTGATTAACAGCTTTCAGCTTATCCGTTCTTATATCGTACAGCAAATCTTGAAGATGTTAGAGGATAAAGTCCTCCTAGACTTTTGACACTGCTTTGCCTTCCATTTGATGACATTTGCACCCTTTGCTTCTTCCATCGCAAGCTGCTCTTATGCATAAAATGGCTGAGTTATAAATTCAGCTTTGCGTAGAATGAAATAGAATGGGCAAATTGTCTGCGAGAAACAGAACTTGTTTAGATATAAGTGTCTTTGATCAGCAAATGTGGCAAGGACATAAGGAAAATAAATCGGCTTATCTTAAAATAGGGCATAGTTTAAAGTCATTCCTGGTGTGAAAGTATTCTATTTAAACAGCCGAAGCATAAATGTTGGAGGATCGATGTTAGCTGTTGGGTAGGCTGTGCTAAAAAGGGGCTTGTAAAAACTGTGCTAACTCATCACCACCAACGAGTTTACTTACTGTATGCCTCAAGACAGAGGAATTGAACGTGCATGTAAAATCAGGAGCAAGCTGATGAAGAAATTAAACAGTACAAAATACAAATGAGAAAAGAGGAAATTTGATGACCAGTACGGGCTGGTTCGACTGGTTGTTTGAATTAAAATGTTTATGCATGCTGCCTCAGGAAAGAAAATCTCTCATTCCCTTCAACACAGTTTATAACACAATCCTCCAGTAATGAAAAATGGAAATGAGCCTCTCTAATGAATCATAGCAATTACCTCTCTGATGGGGCAAGGCAACTCTGAATCCTGTCATTTTCCCGCAAGTCAAAAAGCACAACATGTTGCTGTTCACTATGCATCTTGCGAGATTCGACAACATATTGTGCCTCTGAAGTATGAGGGTACTTAGCTGCTAGCCCACGGCACTTCTGGATTTTACACTGTTAATAGCCTCTGACTTCACTGGGGTGTTTGCATAGGAATACACATTTCTGTGTATGAGGTTGACAGACAGAATTAGATTGATTTCTTATACTGTTACAGGGCATTTATTTATTTGCAGATTATGAGTCTGGCTAAAATAAAATAAAAGTTACTTCTCACGTGTGAAATTTAGTTGATTTGTGAGAAAGGTACAAAACATGTTTTAAACTCAAACATTTTTTCCTATGCTACCTGTCATAGTGAAAGAAAGCCATAGCTAGTGTTTCCTCGTTAGTGTGACTCCATCTAAATTTCCTGGTCATTATTATACAGATCATAGAAGTGATGTGCCAAGGTGAAAGGACTAATATTAAGATTAAATCTTTCTGCAAATGGTTGACTACAGAAAGAAAAGCCTTTACAGCTTTTCTTACAAACTTCATTTTACTTCATGGGTACATACTCTCACACACATTCAAGGTTGCTCAAATGTATTTATTTTCATTCAATACCATATTAAAAAAATGGGGAATTTTACTGTTAAATTCTACTCAAACTAGACAAAAATCGTGAAATAGTATGGCTAAATAGCATTCATTGTAATGGAGTTTCTCTAACTAAAGTAACTCAAAAGTTCTTTTATATGTTGACTTTTTTTAAAAAAAAAATCATATTTAACATTCACCTAGCAAAATTAGGTTAATGGCTACCAATATTAATTAAAACTGAAAGATGTTACCTGGGAGATCACTACTGAGGATATAATATAGCTCTTAATTTGTGATGCACTTTAGCTATGCCGGGGTATTATTTTTATGCAAGATGTTATGTTAAACCAAAGGCACTTGGAGCCTCTGGGATGTCTCTATCTGAATGTTTTCATGTGATAGAATATATATTTATTTGCACATGTATATCATTTGTGTATATCACATATAGCTGAGCTTTCAGACTTGCAGACTCAAACCTTTGCTGCCTAAATAAATGATCTCATTATCGGAGAGGTATTAAGCACCCAAGAAAGAAAATTTTGAGCATGTCACATATTTGCAATGCCATTTCAGCAGAGGACAACCTCCACAATTAACTGTTTAAAATGATCGGAGCCTGTTTTCTCTCTTTCTTTTGACAGTGAAAAACTCTCTGCATCCTAGCCATAAATCTCACTTAAGGCCAAAGCTGTACATCATCTCATTGTCAGCATTCAGCTACACCACCCTGCCCTGGCAGGCTCCAAGCTCTAATCCCAGGATTCATAGGCACTCATCAACATTGCTTCACACGTGCTGGTCTCGACACATCAGGATGAACATCCTTTCTGAAGGCAAGGCGGGCTCCATCCTTTGGGGCAAACGTTCCCCAATTGTTGCTTGTGGAGGTGACCTCCAAGGAGTGGTGGGCCTGTGACTACCAGCTAATAGAGATGTGTATAACTACTGAGGAGCAAGCAGGAGATAGAAGAGTCATTTCCATTAAGAGTTAGCACAGCTCATTGTGCTGTGAATCGGAGAGAGCTGCAAAGGAAGGAAGGAGTTGGCTGATTTCCAGTTCATTTCCATAGTACCTTATTGAAATGAATATATGCCTAAAAGCTGCACAGTGCAGGAGAGGGACATGCCCCTGAGGCTTTCATCTGAGGCAGGCAGAATCTTTGTAGGACAAGACTTCATCCTGTGGCTGCTATTTTATCCCTGCGGGGCTGCTTGTTATTGCTGCCCATGAGTAACCTAGTGGCAAAGTGCCATCTCTGTCAGGTCTCTCTCTTTTTTTTCCCTCCCTTCCCTTATGCAAAGTCTTTACTGCTTTCTGATCACTCAGGGAGATGCTGCTGCTCTTTGGTCCATGGCTTTGCACTTTACAATTGATAACGTGCCATGGGTCAGCTCTGTGTGAGCAAATGAGAAGGGAGCTGGGCACGAGCTGGTTTGCCTCTTCCCCCAGTGCTGTGCTGCACCGTGGGGAGCTGCTAGCTCTGCTCCTGCGGGCACGGCGGGTATCTAAAACCAGCTCTGCACCTCCTGACCTGCCTCTCCACATGACTAACTGGGGTGAGCGAAATGGCATTGCCGTTGGTCGGGGACAGCTTCAGGACTTCTGTTTGCCATGCCCTTTGTCCCCCCTTTCCCACATTCACTCCTCCCCAAATATCAAGGGTTTCTGTGTCAATTCCTTTTCTTGTTTATACCCTTCATGATTTCTCTTGAGTTTGCCTGTTAGTGGAAAGTTCTGCATCCAGATCTGTAGTGTACTTGTTTTTGAGGTATTCGGTTTGGTGCGCAAGATAGGAATGGCCTTACATAACTTCTGCAACCTAAAACATAAGAATGGAGCCTAAGTTGCTCACCTAGGCCAGTATTTATCCAATGAAAGGAAAAGGCTCACATGTTTTAGATAGATTTATTGTAATAAGAGTTTAAAAAAAGACTTCAAGAACTACTACAGTGAGAATATAAACAATAGACTAGGCTAAATTTTAAATGCTCAGGTAATTAGAGCTGGGGGCAGATGAATGCTTCTTGTTGTGAAAACATCGGTTCTTCATATGTCTTAGTCCTTTAAATAGTGGCTTTAGCAGTATTGCAGTTGTGTCTATGTTACAATATTAATCCCACTTACTTACAATTGTTTTCTGGCACTGCAGCCAGACATGGATAGCACCAACAGACTAGCTGTCTCTGTAGTCTAGAAACTGCTGCATAACTGGGAATCACTATTTAAAAGGTATGGCAATAGTATGGTGCCATTTATGCAATAAAGTTACTTCCATAGTCAGAAACACAGTGCAGAACTTTTGGTTGAAGGACAACCTAGTAGGAAATGCAGAAGTATTGTGTTGGTCACTATAAAAAAAAAATAAAAGAAAAAAGAAAAACACAGGAATGATGCCATGAAGGCATCAGTTTGCAGATGACAACAGAGAACAACTCTGCTTGCTTCTATTTTTCAGAGATGTAATAAATTCAGTTGCCAAATACAACCAGGTAACACATCTCTGTTATTTGAAGTGACAACTCTGAATGTCTTGCTTTAAAAATCTTCCGCTAGCATTGAAAAAGTCTGTATTAAAGGCATTAAGAACAGACAGAATTTTAAAGATATATAGACACCTAATGTCTCTTAATTTCCAAAAGGAGTATCTGGATAGCTAACTGGCTAACTCATCTTAGCAAACAATGGGAATCATCATCAGATGGGAAAGTTTCTACACAAACCTGCTCCTCTATATAACTCTATTCTTTTATGACACCTAAGAAGTTGTAGGTATTGCAGCAGCAGCCTATACTGTTTTTATTGGTAGTGTCAGACTTGTGGTTGAAGGATGAAGATTGGTTGAATAATTTATAGAAGAGGGCAGACCAAGAGAATGATCCAAATCACTTATGATTTCAGACCATTAAGATAAAGCAGTTGTGTATCTGGGAATAATGACAATAGGTAAAGTCTATAAAACATGAGACTACCCTTCAAAAGAAAGACTAACAAGAATCAAGAAGAGAAGGAGGGAAAGTAAGGCAGAGACTTCCAGATGTTGCAGCAAGAAAGGCTAGCTATCTGATACAAATGCCACGGTGAAGAGGCCTAGGTATTTATTTCTTTGTCTGAATTTGGAACTAAAGGGTGTGCTTATGCCACTGAGTAAAAGAGGACCTGGGAGTGAGATCAAGGACTGGACTGCTGCCTGTCCACGCTGCTTAAATTTATCTCACTCTGTATCATTGCTTCGGTCAGTGCCAACACCTACTCTTCAAGGCAAGGGCATGATTTGAAGGATATTGTGAATCCGGGACTACTCCCAAAAGTCAGCAGGGGGGCACAAAGCCACCAAACTTTTGACAGTTGAGTGGCTGAGCATAGTTCTCCAACACATAACATCACTTCATCCAATATATTATAGCATCTACAATCCCAGTATCACCCACCTGTGCTTTGCCTAGTTACCTGGCACATTCCAGAGTGTATAACACCAGTCATGGAAATCCCTGGGCCAAGGGCTGAGTTGACAGGATGTTGCCAGATCTAGTTACTTGGCATCAAATTCAAACTCTTGAGATCCTGGAAAAGAAGTGTGTAGTATTTGTATGCAGATTTGTATGCAGAACAAGTATGTTGAAAAATCTGAATAGTATGAACCATATACAAAGGCTGGAAAAACACCTTACAATAAAAGACCTAAAACTTCTATGCTGAAATAATCAGAAAATAAAATAAACATGTAATTTGGTTTTGGTGTGTAAATTCCTCCAAATAGTCTCCAAAACTCCAATTAGTAAAGAACTCTTTAATCTTAATCTAAGGAAAAAATAAAAAAAAAAAAAAAAAAGAGTGTCTCTGGCTGAAATGCCTGATTTCAAATGATTTCTGGCTGAAATGATTTCTGACTGAAATGCCTGATTTCTGGCTGAAATTCCTGATTTGCCTGCTGCCAAATACCTGATTTCAACAACTGTGCATTTTCCTGACTTCCTGATGAAGTCAGAAAAATGCACAGTTGTTGAAATCAAGCATTTGGTTTAACAGTGAGGATGACTAACCACATAGGTAAACTCCACTCTCTCCCATTTTTTGGTCATTTTTCATCTTAAATCCAATCCAGGGATAGTGGGTTAATTCCTTTCACAAGAGGTTAGACTAGTTTCCCTCTGTCTCACCAACATCAGTGAATCTATGATTGTTAATTTACCTGATCGGTGTATATAAGTACCTCAAAGGAGGCAGTGAGGAGGATGGTGCTGGCCTCTTTTCACTGACGGCCACTGATAGAACTAGAGGAAATGGCCAGAAACTAAAGCATCAAAAGTTCCACAGGAACTTAAGGAAAAAAGTCTTGAAAATGAAGGTGACAGAGCACTGGAACAGGCTGCCCAGAGAGGTTGTGGAGTCTCCTTGTCTGGAGATCTTCAAAACCCGCTTGGACGCAGTCTTGTGCCACGTGCTCTAGGTGACCCTGTGTGTGCAGAGGGGGGGACTAGATGACCTCTAGAGGTCCCTTCCAACCTTAAGCATTCTATGATTCTATGATATAAAAAGTTAAATAAGCATATCTTTTGCCAACAGAAGGGATAGGACTTGAAATAGATCTTGATAAGAAGTTCACTGCTTATGCATTAGCAGAGCACAACCCAAAGCAATGTGCAAAGTGTTCTAAGCACAGTATACAACTTAGAAAGCAGTGAAGCAGTGGCTATATTCTGTGCTTGCTCCATTTTCCAAATGAATTCAATAGGTCATTCCAGGTAGAGTGCTTTACAGAAACCCAGTCTTGTGATGACAAAGATATGTGATAAGATTTTATTGCAGTAAAGAGGTTGTGTTTGTCTTCTCAGGCATAGATAGAAAAATTATCTGGGGTCATAATTGCATGCTAGACATTCAGGACTTCCTTAGGATCTTATAACACATCTAAATGATCCACTGGCCTCTGCCCAGAGTGCAACTGCACTCTTTCAATTTGCACACTGGTGTAATAATTTGATAGTACTCACACCTCTTCCCAGCCCATCCAAATTATCTCAGGGGACATGTAATACAGCCAATACAGACAACTAATCCTTCTACAGCTTTCTAGCTCACAAGGGTACTCAGCTGGTCCATCGCCCCAGCCTGAACTAATGGGTCAGATATTTGAAGTTTCATCAACATACTGAATGCCTGTGCCATTTACAGGCTGCTCCCAGTTCCATTTTTAGCTTTCTGTCATTCCTTTATTGTACCTGTAAATAGTATTCAGTCAGAGCTAGAAATAATCCCTAAGATAGAAATAAAGTACTTGACTTTTGTATTTGAAAGGAGGACTACTAATTAAGTAAAAATCTTGCACCATTTTATTTATATTGAGAGCAAAGTTGATTCTGAAATCACTGAGAAGCAGTAAATACAGAACTTCATGATTTCACCGCAAAAGAGATATTCTTCATACTTTACTGATTGCCTAGTTTTGACAAACTGTCTGCAGCGTTGTGGGCACATTTCCCAGCTAATTGCTGGGAAATCCAGTGCTGTCTGAGAGTCAGCTACTCTGTGGTCACCTGAACTTGGTTCCAACAAAGGATGCAGATACTTAGCAGTTATGTTGCATAGCACCAACTTTTTAGCACCTGGAGGTAAATGGGCTGATGCAGCAAGCTACACAGCTAAAAAGAATCATTCAATATATCTACGTGCTGACTAGGTGGTGGAAGTACATTGACAGGTAACAGGAAATGAAAGCACTGGAGTATAGCTAAGCCTGTCATATTTTTGGAGCCAAGTTGCCTTTTGAGGGGAGAAATATGCATTTTTCAAACTAAACAGGACTCACTGTCCCCACCCTAAATGCAAGTGCCACCTTGCTGTAGTGACCACCCACCTTTTCTATACTAATTATGGTTCAACCACGCATTCTCTGCACCAGCATTTCCACTTGGCTAGATTTAGGCAGCTTCACTTTCTGCATTCAGGATTGTAGGGTGGCCTTCCAGGGACACCTAACTTTCTTTACTATTTGTGTACTGCAGCGAAGGCACTTCAGTCCATCTCGTTTGCCTTCTGGAGCCAGGCAACTTCTGCATTTTGTGACGGTCATTGGCAACAGCAATGCAGTAGCTCCCATACTCATCCAGGTGATGTTGAAAGTTCCTTTTTGGCTAACTGTCTGTTTAACCAGGCTTCAAATAATTTCTGATCAGCTGTACTAAACTGCTCTAAGAAGAGAGACTAATATCTTGCTGAAGATTATTCTTCCTTGCATCCCACTTCCAGGATGATGCCCTCCCTTTTTTGTTTCGCACATTAGCAAGATATAGTTGTAGGACACACAAGTCTGTTGTGGTCCTGTACCATATAGCACAGCTTATTTTGGCCAGCCGTAGCTTCCTTTCATACATACCCTGTGAAAGTTAGATTTCCTCTGCATGAAGTCTTGGACATTCTGGGGGATGAGGTAAATTTCTCCCAATTACAGCATGTTGTAATACTTTGGAACCATCCAAAGCCTTCTTTTGATTTTCCAAGGGCTTTTGAAGCTATTTTGCCTACTTGGACCCTAAAAGGTAGGCACTGTCTCAAGACACTTCTTTTGGCAACACTCAAAATTCCTCCAGAAAGGAGAACTAGACTTTTTTCCCCCTCAGGGCCATGTGCAAAACTTTTATTTATATGTACATCAGTTTAAATCTCAGTTTCAAGTAGTATGGCCTAGCTGGAAAACCTGCCAGCTCCCAGATGGTCTTTGTCTCCTGCTGTATACTTACCTCCTGGAAGACTACCCTGGGTCAGGGAATGCCAGCCATTGCCCATATTTCTTTCCTGTGTTCAAAGCAATCATTTTAAAGCTGCATGGTCTTTCTCACAAGCCCTTGTCTGGGTCTTGTCTAGGTCATATATTACTACTCGCTATGAAAACTGCAGAGTCTTTCTAGATTGACTATAAAATATCTGCAGGTTGCTGCAGGTTTTTGATTTGTTGCACAGTACTAGATGAAAATCCTTTCAGCTAAATATGAACGAAGATTCAGGGTTTATATAGTGGCCATCCAGGAAGAGAAGGTCATCATAACTCTATGCTCTGAAGAAAAGAGCTAAAGGAGTGTAATTAAGAATTTTCTCTCTAAGAAATAGGATAGTATTAGTAAGCTCTGTATTTGAAAATCCTAGAGTAGCGATGGCAACCACTAAGATTTTTGCCATGTTTGCTGCTAACAGTTATTTGAGTTGTTCCTAGTAGTAGGGAGACTCGATGTTCTTTTAAAATAAATTTTTTTTGCTGATTCAAGGAAAGAGTGGCATGAAAATCTTTTTCTTTGAAAATTCAAGGGGGTGCTATGTTCTTCTTTTTGAGGATTTATTATAAGAAGCAAATACACTGGTTAGTGACTCCACATGAAAATCCCTAAGCAACGTATCTTAGCAAATGAAGTCCATTACATGCGAAACATGCACAGAAAACTAGGGCAGAGCTACTAATTCTCAGTCTGGATGGCTGCATGTTTCAGAAGAGCCAGGAAGACTCCTGTCCAGATGTGGTCTGACTGCTATGGTGCAGGCACAGTGGGAGGTTTTGGAGGCTCTCATCTGGGCTGCTCCTCAGAAGCCAGGGCACAACGGCCTCTTCTTGGGCACACAGATTTTTTTCCACCAGACAGATTTCTTCCAGTTCTTTATCCCCTGCCCTGCCCCAACACTCTTCTTACACATCCAGACAATCTCAGATATCTCATGGAAGAATAAATATTGCAGATTTTGTCTGGAATTATCTTTTAGTAGTTGCTCCCACCAGCTGTGTTTGCTGTGCAATCTGCTGGCTGTAACCACTGCTCTGCTGAGCTCTCTGCCCAGCATCTTCCCTACAGAGTTTCAGTTCTTCTAGAACAACAGGATTTTCAAAGAAGCTCTGCAACGAAACAAAGACATCGTGAGTGGCATCTTTTTCCTTCTTAATAAAAATAAGCCAGATGATACAAACTCTAAACCCTTCTGACTTTTTCATTCCCCCCATCAATGCCAAACACAGAAATATATTAAGGAGCATTTGGCTCAGTGTGGCTGCCCATATTTTTCCAAACACAAGGGCACCAGCCCTTTTCTACCTCTGAAAACCTCAGTTACGCCTAGGACATTATCCCACATTGTTTATTCTATTCTATCCAGTCTAGTCAGAAGTCTACAGATCTATTAATAGTTCTCAGGGAGCTCTTTGTATCACTGCAAGAAGTGCTGGTAGCCAGTCCCTTCAGTCTTTCGAGGCTTCAGACAAATAGCTTACACAGGAAAGGGAAAATAGTCAACTTTTGATGTTTAAAAAACACCCAGGTAGCATAATTCTCTAGAAGGCAGAAACCCAAACACATGAAATTCATTTCATTCATGAATTGAGTTGAAAAATAGAGACCTAAATTGTTTTGCTTTTCTTTTCATATTTAATTTCTAAAGGACAAAAAGACAAGATGATGGATCCCAATGTTATTACTTCCACATCGAAGAAAACTACAATATGCTATAATATTCCATCTGAGGGTGCAGAGCCTCTGCACAGACCTTCCATGCCATATTTTTCATTATCACAGTGGCCACATACAGACAAAGAAATTATAAGTACCATTCAAACATGACAGTCTTTTTAGAAAGAAATTATATAATTGGACTGCTTTGAGGGAAAAAAAAGGCATTATGCCTTTTAAGTATGACAAATTCACTGATATGACAAATTCACTGATAAACTGCCTTAGGAGATCAGTGAACAAAAGCATCACAATTGCACAGAAAGCTGTTGGTGAGATCTCCATGACAAACAGTTTGAATGTCTTCAACACTAATTTGTGACCAGTAGCAGTAAGAATATCTTCCTGGCTACAACATTCAGACACTCAGTGTAGGTGACAATGAAGATATAACCTCACTAAGATCAAATCTTTTCATAGAGGAATCTGACAGTTTTTACTGCATGTTAAAAACCATGCTTCATTTTTAGGTTTCTAGGTCTATGAAAAAAAAAATTAGGTGGCATATGACTATGCTGTTCTCCTCTTTCTGTGATTATTCATCCTCCATGCTTACACATTAACATGAAAATGTCAGGAGTTACAAGAGAGATGGTCCTTAATGGATATCCAGCTTTTCTGCCTTTGCAAACATGCTCATGTTCTGATGTACTTCTCAGAATTGCTAGCCAACATTTTTCTAAGATTCAGCTTTCATCCTTTACATTTCCATGTAAGGGATGTAGTAAGTGTGCTTGTATCAAATTTCAAGAACTTGAGATAGCATAATATCAAGTAATACTTTTTCCTTTAATTTTCCTATCCTCTTTTTAGGTTTCTCACATTGAAAGTGAGTTATTTTCTCTAAAACAATATAACTGAACTATATCCTTCTCACTTGTCTCCATGACCTATCCTATCCTATCTCCTTATCCCCAAGAAGAGAGAGAAGAAGAACCCATTTTACATTTCAGAGACTAAGAACCTTGAAGCACTGTTTGAGACTCAGATTTATCTTGATTGCTAGGTCAGGGGGGGTTGGTTTATAGCTCTTGACCTCAAAAGTGCACATTTTCAGACAGATGTGCATGCTTTTGGTAGTATCTATATATATATACGCTCTTGTGTCTGCTGGCATTGTGGCCCACCCATATTTGACAAGTCCAGTAACCAGGTTTGCATTTAAAAGGGTCCATATGAGGAGACAGAGCAATCAATAAACAGACTCTTTTAAACTTTCCCTCGTGGTAAATGAAAGGACTGTAAAACTCAAAAAGATATTGGAGCAAAGCTTAATCCTTAGACACTGTGCATATATTAACCTCTGCAAAGACTTTGATCAAATGCTTAAATGTCACCAGCCTCTTTTCTGTTTCTTCTGGGTCATATAACATCATACAAAACATGAGAATTGACCTTTATTGTTTGCAGGCATGCCTGAAGATATTTACATCGTCCAGACAACCCAGAGATGCTGGTCTCTGCTCCTTAAAAGATCTAAGTAACTCACACTGGATGGAAAGCAGAATAAGAGATTCACAGAATAATTTAGATTAGAAGGAATTTCTAAAGGTCATCTGGTTTCCCCCAGCTCTTCCACTCTCATCCTGTTTAAAGCAAGGGTAACTTCAAAGCTGGATCTATCTTAAAGCTACATCAGGTTGCTTAGGGCATTGACTCAGTCAAGTTTTGAGCATGTCCAAGGACAGAGATACCACAACTTGTCTTGACAATCTTCATTGTGCACAAAGTTTTTGTTGTTATGTACTTGGAATTTCCCTCACTGTCAGTGGTGTCCAGTGTCTCTCATCCTTTTGGTGTCGCCCTCCAAGAATAGTCTGGTTCGATCTTTGTAACCACCCAGAAGGCAGTTGAAGGGAGCAATAAGATGTTCTCTTTGCCTTTTCTGTCTGAACAATACAGTTCTCCTCTGCGCCTATGCCATGCACTCCAAGCCTCGGCCATCTTGTAGATGGTAAGAAGCAGTTAGAGGTTTGTACAGGAATCTCTTCCTCCTTCCAATGCCAGTGAAAACCGCAGTAAACAGATGGACTTTTCCCAGGGCAGAGATCCCATTTGGCTGGACATGTGAAATAGAGCATAAACTCCCCAAGAATCACAGTCCCACGTCAGCCTCCTAGTGCTCAGCACAGTGCTCAGAGCGAGACAGCATTTCCAGCTATTCAATCAAAATCAGCCCATGCCTTATTAACAAGGGACAGTGCAGCAACGGCATGCACAGGCATGCAGGCAAAAGCAGAAAGCAGCCTCCTTGGCTTTGCACAGAAGCAAACACTTTGATAACCGCGTCGACACGGCGCGAGCTCTTTATCGGCGGCGCACACACTGGCGGTGGAGTGCACCAGCTGGTAATCTCTGCGAGCACTTCCTCACAGATTGTGAATGGGAGCGCTACGGTTTGGTTGCTCTGTTAATTTTTCAGAAGCGGGGTTGTTTAGCTGCGGATCTGTCCGTAGGAAGCACGGGCAAGGAATGTCAGACTTTATTCAAGAGGCATCAGAGCCGGAACACCTTCCCCATGTGCAGTCAGGTCAATTAAGACGTGTCCCTGGTGATCTCCCCACTGCTGAGCGGGGAGCACTCAGTGAGTGAGAGCAGCTAATGGGATTGACTAACTAGCTCCTCCAGTATAAAATTCAACACGCTCTTGCCCTGGCAGTGCATCCTGTGGGGCCCCAAAATGTGCCTTTGCTGCTTGCGAGTGGGTATCCCATTCATGTTAATGGTTTGCTCCTTAAAATAACCTCTCTTCCCTTCACGCTATCCACGCATCACTACAGGCCTTGCTCTCCCCTGCCAAACAGGCACTGCTGGGAAAGATCCCCCAGGGAAAAAAAGTGCAGGGAATCCCGTTTGAGGAGCTAAATGCATATGGAGATAATGCAAGTCAAAGACCCCCAATTACTGCACAGGTAAGTGACTTTCCTCTGAGCACACTGCATGATTGAGTCCTAATTGAGCATCATATTCCTCCTGGATGTAAAAGCAAACCATGCTGGACAAATGAGTCAAAGAGCCAAAATAAAAATCAGTCGGATAGCTCAAGCACGCCTGACAGAGCTATTTAAAGGATTCTGACCATTAGCTATCACTTCAATGATATCACTTTTCATACTGACATGAAAGGTGGCAGAGGAGCTATTTTCTCAGTCTCTTACTTCCTTACAAAAGGAGACAAACATCAGACACAAAGTATTCAGAAAGCTGTTAGCTCCCTTTGTCCCCATCACATCTTCATCTGCCTCTGACTTTGTGTTAGCCTTGGGGGTGGGGAGGATACATGTTTGAAGACAAATACTATTTTTAAGACTTCAAAACAATAGCTTGGATATGAAATAAATGTGGCTACATATGACGGTTATGCTGCTTTTTATCATGCAAGTCCCATTAAAATTTTGCTGACATCATTAAAAGACCTAGACTGAACTATTTAAGTGTATGTGTTACATCTTTTTAGTGTTTGGGTTTAATGACATATTTGACGGTAAAGTTGTGATCTGCATAGGTATGGTTCCTTTGCTGTTATCAAAAAAAAAAAGTTTTTTTTTCACAGACTGATGCTGTTCAATGTAGCCTGGTATTTGATTTTACAAAAGTAAAGAAGCAATTTGAGGCTGATTTTAAATTAAACCAATCCTCAATGTATCTTGTTATCTGAGCTTTTCATAACACAACACTTTCTCTATCCCCACTCCTCTCGTCTCCCAGAAAAAAAAAATCCCCACAGTGGAGCCTTTCTTCTTAAGTAGAAAGAATACAAACATCAAGTCTTAAAAACAAATCATATCTCGTATTTGACTCTTGGCTGAAACTCCTCCTTTTCTGATGTTCTCTCTCCCAATTTACATTTTTTCTTTTCCTCTCAAACAATGATATATTGAAGTCTTCTGTTATGAAAAGTAAATGCTTGCATTTTGTTTTAATTTAACTCATCAGTACAATTCAATAGAAACATCAGTGAAATAGATGGGAATGACAGTTTAGGGCCATGGGTATCTCTCTCTCTATTAGAATATGATCCAGTGTCAACAGCAATCTTCCCACCAATGTCAGGGAATTTTGGATCAGGTATTTTAGGGCTAGATCCAAAAAGGCTAGCTGTACTGCCATACTGAGTGAACCCTGAGCTGAATCCAAAGCTCTGAGTCAGACATTTAACATTACTTATATCACATCTGGGGGACAGTTTTGTGCTTCATTTTGAGAGATAAAACAAATTCCAGAAATTAAAACAACTGTCTGCAGACTTGGTCTTGGAAGCGTATAAAGAAGTGCTGTTTATAGCATTTCCAATAAAGTACTTCTAAGAAAGCAAAGTAACCTAGAAGAAAGTTTGAAAGCTGGCAGTGACTTGCTGGCCAAAACACTTTTGGACAGGACAGGCCTAAAGCACAGCTAATGTCAAGCTAATGTTTTACATCCTTACTCTGTCTACATCTTAGGAAACTTATTCATCGTTACCAGGAAGCCTCTGCACATACAGCTTGGATCATGTAGCTATGTATAGGTATCACATAGCTATCACCTTGGACCACTGAGCAGAGATGATCCTCCAAAACAGATATAATATGTTGCAGAGCTCATTATCAGAGTATTCACCTGGTATCTGGGACATTGGGTTTCACTCCTTCCCCTGGTTGAGATGACTCAAACTCAAACCTCTCACCTTCCTACAGGAGCCCCATCCACCCGCTCTCATCTGAACTGGCATGAGAACATCCTCTTACCTTATGTGGGCAGTGTACAGGAAAGACCTCAAAATGCGTCAGGGCAAAGTGCAGAAGTGTGGCTGAGTTGGACTCCAAAGCATAGTGATTGGAGATTTCACTAACCCTCAGGTGCTCGTGAGCATGTCATTCACTTTGATTTTTGCTGTTTTAGGCTACCACTATAATTTGGTTCCAGTCTCTTTTCCAACAGCTCTCTTTCTATTTTAAGTAAAAACTACTGGCTAATCTGTATAGACAGTCCTTAGGGACAGATTACACATACTTTACTTGACATAGTTACATACTTTGCACATACTTTACTACCTCTTTCATATGCAATATGAAAAAGGAAAAAACAGCAGAGCAAGACAGATAACTGCAGATGCTGGGCAGAGTTTCAGAGATTAATGAACCCTAAACAGAGAGCTGCTCTCTTTGAACGGGCTTCTCTTTTCTGGTCAGTCTCACCTCAGGGTATCTGGGAAACTTCTTTTTCTCCTCCACTAATGGCTTATGTCTATCTTTTGCTTCCCTGTTCCTAGGTAAAGAACCTTTGTGGCTCCCATGACAAGCTTTGCTTTGCTAATCAACACCTTTTCTGGGTGGAACACAGATTGCTTCTGTGATGTAAATAAATAACCTATGTTGAAATTTCTTTTTTGTTTCACTTGGAGGAAAGCTAAAATATGTTAAGTGTATCATCAGTGTTGTCTATTCCATTAAAACTAATGATATGCAGCAGATTGGAAGGGTAACATAAAAGTAATTTTCATTTTTGACAAACTGTAACTTTATGATATCTATCATTTTGGAATGCATTTAGTTTGGGGTAAAGTTAAGGTAATTTATACTATTATTGATTCTGCTGTTATGGCATCACTCGGATTAATAGCGGTTAGTCCTCCATAAAGAGTCTTGAATTATAAATGGCTTTTTGTAATAAGGACAGCCTACTGTTTTCTAGCTGTGACACCAGATGTGTGGCCTCTTCCAAGGCTGTTTCTAATCACAGCAACTTCTCTGGTTTTCACTTTGCTCGGAAAAGTTATTTCACTGAAAATAGAACTGCATTGGTATTAGAAATACACATACACCGACCATTTCTCTGTCTATACACTTAAATCTCTTCAGATAGATTTGACTGTTTTTAAAGAGTGCTGTTACTCTTTAGAAAACTCTGCGTCAGTTAAACAGCAGATATAGAATAAGTATCAATAGAAGACACATTGCTTCTCTACTCTTAGCACTGGTACAGGCTGCCCAGAGAGGCTGTGGAGTCTCCTTCTCTGGAGATCTTCCAAACCCACCTGGATGCCACCCTGTGCCATGTGCTCTAGGTGTCCCTGCTGGAGCAGGGGGGTTGGGCTAGATGATCTCTAGAGGTCCCTTCCAACCTCACCCATTCTGTGATTCTGTGATTCTATGATACTAGAGACTAGAATTAGGCTAAAAACATCATACAGAGCTTTTTCAGCAAGTGGTCTTATTTTTCAGAAGGTTTGAGGACCCAGCCTTTTCCAGTGATTTCATGGGAAGTATTTGTTCATTTCTCCAAATCATGTCACTAATCCAACAGTCTAAATGTGGACATAACAGTCATAGATATAACAATTCCAGAAATATTGTTCATAAATCAAATTTTATAAAGAGCAGATACTTTAAAAATTTATATTAAGCCCACTGAAGTCAATGGAAAACTTTCTATTCAGGTTGTCAGATCTTGGATGAGAGTCACGACACAGATTTTGCAAGCATTCAGAGTACAAAGCCATAGCTTAGAACTAGTTCTGGTCTAAATGCGAACGCCCAATAAATATACAAAAAACATTAAACATATTCAGTTCACAGTTTTCACCATTCAAGGGTCTATGCTTGTGCCTCCTCCTTTTATTTAGTAGTATAGCTATAGCTTCAGGGTCTCATGGATAATGCTATCACCATCTACTACTAGGATTAAAAATGTATGTCTTTACATACTTACATTTATAACATTTATGGCATTTCAGATGTGTTCTAAGAAAAACTCAAAGTAGAGTGTGCTTGAAAATTTAATATTATTTTGTTTTATAAATAACTATGTCCTTCTTGGACTCAAGGACTTGGTGTTTCTGCAACTTCTTATGTCAACCCCCTTACCAACCATGCAAATCATTGCATTCAAAAGTATTACTAACAGAAAATGTGAGACCAGTATATTCACAAATGGAAAATACATCCAACGAGGGTGAATGGTATGTGGCTAATGCTAATGTGCCTGCCCACAAAATGTAGAGTCAGTGAGAATCAGGCATTCAGTACAGGCTAAAATTCGTACCTTACTACAGTAAGGCTATCCAAATCAGTATTGTGGTGCTCTGCTACCTTAAATTATAGTGGCTTTCCTGCTGTGTTGGGAGTGAGAAGGCTCTGGGGAAGCATATGATCAGGACATTGATTTAATATCAGTTCTGATTTAAGTTTCTTGCAACAAAGTGGGTTATGCTGACTCGCAGCCTGTGTGTGTATGTGTGTGTTGTTATTTGAATTCCAGAGAAATAAAACATTTTTTTCAGAAAGACATTAACACATTTGTTTTGACTTCTTTGTATATGAGGGGAATCATAAGGCCTCACCTTTGTTGTTATCTTAAAATTTTAAGCATAGAAAATCATACGAAAACTAATTTCCATATGATGTGTTTAGATATCAACTTAAAGGAGGCTTCACAAATATTGCCACTAGTAAAAGAGCCATATTTTATCTGGCCTTGTTGCTCGTAAACAAGTTTTCTTTTTGCAAGCAGACACAGTGATTGCATAAAACAATGATAATTTATGACAATTGTGCTGCAAGTTCCCTTCAGCAAATACAATTATTTGTGGACTTCACAGGATCATCACTTTTGCATGTCAAGTATCTCATCCATGAATGTCTAAAGGACTTAGGTCCATGTTGTAAGCCTTCCACACACTAAAAGAAAGACTCTCCTGGATTTTCCAGGATGCTCCAGCCTCAAAATGTGGGTAATTTAATCTTCAATAGTACTTTTTCTTCTCTAAGGAGAATGCATAGGAATGATCTGACTGTTGAGAGAAAGTAGGTTAGTTTGCTGTCCCTAAGGATGACGACAACAACCAAGGCTGCTTGCTCTCAATACTTTAAAGGCAGAATTCTGTTTGCAATGAAAGTAAAGTTCATCAGTGCTGCAATGAAGATTACCACTCTCCTGTTTGTTTCAGCAAGAATAGCTCAAGTATTCTTTCAGTTTGAAAGAATTAAATGGGAGGAGAAGTCATTTTAGCATACTGTGAGCTTAGTTTGCACCAAACAATTTTGTTATTCATTGCATAGAAATACATGTATCCGGTGTATATTGGTCAAAAGGAAATTTTAACTCTATTCCTATGAGGCATCTCTTTATTTATATAATCAAATTGTTGAGTTTATTTCTAAATTATTTATTGGGCCCACTTCATTTGTCCTTATGCACTGTTTGCCCTCTGCTGATTATTCTAACATCTTGGTCCTCCTGCCAGTGAGAGTAATTGGTAGAATTTCGAAGCTGTGTTATGCTTAGTGGTTTCAGTTAGCCTGTTTTTCCAGTGTTTTGATAAACTTTCTACATACAGAAATCTGAAGTTCTGTAACCTTCAGAGGAAAATGAAATCCTACCAGTGACATCTGTCTATTATCTGATTTTGAAGGAAAAAAATAAATCAGTCACAATCAGTCCTTAGAATCTGAATCCAGGCCAGGCAGCCTCAGGAAACCTGTAAAGTCAAATCTTAAAAAAAAAAACAAAAAGAAAAAAGAAAAAAAAGAAAAGAAAATACAGAGGTTTCGTTTGGCTCTGGTTTGAAATGAAGATGTTTTTCAGAAAGCTATTCCAAAGTAGACTGTGAAAACTGCACTTTTTGGAAAGGTGGTTAACAGAAATATCACCCTTATTACATTGCTCTGAAATTCATGTTCTGCTGCGTTTTCATGAATACAGTGTGTTCCTCCAATGGACTGAGAGAAGAGATGCTTTACAAACGTGTCTTCTGCACAAAGATTTGTGCTGCTCCTGGCACAGTTTAAAAGTAGGAAATCATGTGCCTGTATCTTCAAGCGGTATTCAAGGGCACCTTGATTTAAACTGTAACCAGGGCCCTGGTGTATAGTCACAGGGTTATTTCTGTTCTTTGGGGAGAAAATCAGGCTGCCAGTGCACATGTCCTTCATGACAGAATATCTGTCTAGAGAGAGGAAAGCAGATGTATGTGTAAGTCTAAAAATCCCAAATATAGCCTCTAATAGGTGTTATAATTATTTTCAGGAAGAAGTGATAAGATGCAGTTTAAATCCATGGGGCACATCGTTCCAATGAATGTGTAGTGTATTTATTAGGGTACTCCTAGGATTTATAGCTGCTCTAAAGAAGTACATCTGCTCTATGACTACAGGCTACATTAGTTTCTAGGGAAAGTTTCTTGAAACTTTTTCTCAAAATGCTTTAACCTTTTGCACGCTGACTTGGTATATCAAAAATTTCCCCATTCACCAGCAACGTCTAGATTACAGCTGACAGTGGCTTCCAAATTCTCAGGCTGGAATAATCGCTCTGGCTGAGTCCTAGCTCCAGACCGTGTCCAGGATGAAGCACACAACCAGGCCCCCAAAATGTGTAATTTCTGGTTTCTGGGAAAAGAAGTCCAGTTATAAAGTCTATATGGGAATCATAGCTCTCCAAAAGTATCTGGCTTAGATGATGAAGGGTTGCAGAACACACTGGTGGCATGCACCAGCAGTGTAAGGTTGTATATGTACATACATGGAATGGCCCGTTGGTCCTGATAAACAGCATGCTAAAAGAATAGCCCAGCAAAAGCCTGTGTCCACCGTACACATTTGGCTTAGCCCAATAGTCAGTGCTTCGAGCCAGCAAATCCTCAGGCACGCAGCTGGGCTCACGCTCGTACGCTGGCAGGTGCACAGCTTGGAGGGGACAAGGAGGAGTCTCTTAAATCACCTCCACCTCTGTGCGAAAGCCTGAGCAACCTGCTCCTCCACTCCACACCAAGCAAGGCATGAGGGTGACCTGTTCAACGCCACCTGGGAAAGGAGAAGCCCATTCACCCAGGTGGGCACGAGCACTTGCTGGAGGCTGTGACCGCTGTGCATGGAAGTGGTTCCTCTGCTCCCAGTCCCACAGGGTCAACATTCAGGGTTGCCACTCAGCCTGCTGACTAAGGAGACAACTGGATGAATATTCAAAGGAATAAGCAAGCACTGCAGTGTTTTGTTTGGAATTCAAACCTCGATTAGGATTCCCTGCTTTCCATGCTTCTTGTTCTTCCTTGTGGCAATCTTGTTACACAGCAACAAGATGTTAACAGTGAAGAAGAAAAGGCATACTAATAAGTATAATTCCCTCCTCCCCCCCATTTTTTTAACAATCATATTTGCTTCACGTTCTTCTTCCATTGTGCATAAGCATTAAATAACAGAAGAAATTATGCTGGGCTGTTTTGTTTTTTTCTCCTACAGGGCTCTCAGATTTTTCAGGCAACCCTCCACACAGCATTTATGCTAACTGTGTGGTTGCTCCTTGTTCTCCTAACGTATCAGGTCCGCTCCAGGACCCTGCCGTTCTTCTATGCAGAGATGTAGTAGCAGTGGAGAGCAGTACAGCAGCTCGCCTGAAACCCATCCTCTCTCTCTTCCCTTTTTATATTTTAACCCAAGCATTATCATCTCACTCGTTTTTAAAGATTTCTGTTCTACATGCTCTTTTTTGCTTTTTTTTTCTTTCAAAATTCCCTGTGTATACTGTTATTGGCTTTGATGGACAGATGAAGTATGATAGCCCGAGACATTTTTGACAGCATATGTCTTTGGCCTGCATAAATTACTGTCAGGGGATTTTCAGGGAAGCACTGAAGTACATTTGCAGGGACCAAAAAAATGAGTTATAAATTATAGCATAATCACTGTCGCTGAACAATTTGATGAGTAAAACAATTAATTCCATTTATAATTTAGGTGGCTCCTCATAATTTTTCTTTATAGTTTAACTTCTAAAACTGCTCTGAGACCTTCACAGGAAGGATTTTTAGAAGGGGTGTTTCCCCACCACCTTGCCAAAGGTCATATTTCTTCTGGGTAGACATAGTATCTTTTCTCTCACATAATTCAGAGATCACAGTTTCTGGTCTTGCTTCATATACCCAAATCAACACCTCTGTCAGAGTAGCTAGGCATCACTTTCATCATGTGCTCAGATCTTCCTGGTCCTTCTCTACCACATGTCACCTTAGCCCCTGAAATACTCCAATTAATAGATAAGAAATGAAATACTTCATGAAGTTCAGTGTCCTTATGGAATGCTGATGAAAATATACTGTGGCCTATATTTTATATATTCTGTATCAATGTTGTCTTCAACTCAAAGAGCTCCTGACCAGGAAATATCATTATCTACAGCTAAAATAGACAGTGTTGAATGTTTCTAATATTAGCTTTATTTCCTTTGTGATACTATCTTTTGTGAGGGTCTATTCTTTCCCTTTTTTCACCAAATAAAAAGGTCTAGTTTTTGGTTTTAGGCTCAAAACTGCAAATTCTCTAGCCTTTCATCTCATTCCTTGTAAAATGAAGAGGCAGGGTAGGGGGATGAGACACCAGTACACTGGTGAGTCACTGTTTTTCACAAGAAACTCTCTAATTAGTCATTGCAGCTTGATGGCTTTGTCTCATGTGACTTCCCTGTCCTGGCTCCTTGTCCACCTGCATCAGCAGGTGTCTCTGCATCATTTAAATGACATTTTGCATTAGCATTAAAGGTAAAGAGGTACAGGCTCCTCTTGCCCTGTGTGTCTCTAGCAGAGGGCTGCTGCTGCTGCTGTCTCTGAGCAGCATGTGTGGGGATAGCAGCCAGCGCTGTCATCTCCTTTCCCACCTTTGGGAGCAGCAGCCTGTCTTTTCACAGCTCTTCCCACCGCTGGAGCACTCCCCATCTCTTCCGGGCCTGGTTTTCTGTTTGTCCTCCATTTTGGGGAGACAAAAACAGCATATGTGTGATGGCAGCCTGCAAAGCCTGTCCAAGAGCCACCGTCCATACCCCAACAGTAGCATTAAGTCTAGTTGCATGTTGCATTTCCCTGCATTTTTTAAACACAGCTTGAACATAGCTATGCCATATTATAGTGACTGTCAGGTAGACATATCCTTGGAGGAGCAAGGAGGCTTATTACTTAAAGCAGTACCCATGGAGAGAAGGCAGGCTCAGTTAAAAAGAAGATCTGAGAGATGTGGGATTCCTGCTTTGCTTCTCTCATGACTCCCTAGACAATTTCAAGTAATTTTTGTAATTTCAAGTAATTTAATGTGTATAAGTATTTTTCATATATATATATATGTATATATATAATACTGTTCTTTTCTCCTCGCCCTTTTTCTATTTGGAATGAAAACCCTTTGGGACAAACACCTTCTCACTAAGATTCACCTAATATACCTCAAGTGCTTGCCATGTGCCCATTCTTTTCCATACAAAATTCCTCTGTCAATGTTTGTTTTGCAAATTCTTCAGATTAGATTCTACAAATTATCTTCTAGAGTGTATTGAATTTATGGCAGCAGTGAGCAGTGCGCATCAAATTCATACTTCTCACAAAGTCACAGGGCTCAGACTCCAGATTCCAGATACAAGCATGTCCTGGGCAATTATTTTCAAAGTGAATCCAGAATAGAAGAAATCCATGTCATAATTCAGAATCAGATTCAAGCAATCTTGAAAGACTATATATCCATAAGATTCCATCTCACCATAGCAGAATAGATTCCCCAACAGGGAATATATGAGTTTCATTAGACTTTTGGTGGTTAAAAGCAGTTAAAATTGTAGAACACCCTACTATTTTGCTACACTTCAAGCTGCACTTGTGATTTATCCCTGATTCAGAGTAGGATTCAGACACTGACTGTAGCTGGACCCACACCCAGCCACTGTGCCCCTTGCTACGCTGATGAGCCCCCGGCAGGCCTGATGAAGCTGCGTGTAGTTGTTCATGAGGATCCAGTAACTGGAGTGCTTAACACTCCATGAAAGGACAACAGAGTGCAACTCCATATCACCTCAGCAGGAGGTGCAACTCCCTCTCCTCAGCAGGAAGGCAGTGAAAGAGTATATCAATACATGGTAGAGTTCCAGCAAAAATCTCTCTCTGCAAATGTCGTTATTGCTCTAACTCTAGATTTTTTGTGAGTTTTATTTTGGAATTTGATGTTCTTGCAAACATTTGTATGTAATATATCATCAATTTGTTGCATACTCTCTGAGCTCTGAACCACCCCTGAAAATAAAATTTGCAGCTTCTTTGGGGAGTCCGAAAAGAAAATTTGTCGAAAAATAAATATAGAACTCCATGTCAGCAAAGTCAGTTTGTGCAATGTCACAAAGCCTCTATGTTAATTTTTAATTCTTTCCTGACCATATATATTCATGACTTGTGGTAATGCAGACTTGTTTATTTGGATTAAAGCAATCCAGAGCACAGAATACAAATATCCAGGCCATTGAAATGAAGCCATAGTTTCAGTTAAGATGAATGACTGACACTCAGAACTGCTAGGGGAAAGAAACCTATAAAACATTAATTCTGGATGAAATGAAAAAATAATATTGGAAGTCTGCATGCTATGGCGGCAAGTTTTGGTGTGTGTGATAAAACAATGTTGCGGATTATGATGCATGTGTAGAGAGAAGAGCATTTCATCACACATAATTTCATACCGCTCACAACAGCCCTGCCTTGTGCCAGGCCTGATGTTTCAGGCCAAGACAAAACTGCCCTTAAGGACAAGGTGTTCACCCTGATTTTTGAACACCGTGATCAGAGTGCACAAGGACACCAAGCCATTCTCCTTATGGCTCAGTGTCTGCTACCTAGCTGGCCTGGCTCTCTACCTGCCCTTCTTGCTTTCCCCCGTGCTCCTATCCTCCTTTTACATCCCTCCTGCAGCCAGCCACAACCTTTGGGGCTGCAGGGTGAACGTCCCCTTGCCTGCTCCCACCACCAGGGGCTGCAGGGTGAACGTCCCCTTGCCTGCTCCCACCACCAGGTCACCAGCTCCTCCGGCTCCCCAGGTGCCACCTCTGCTCCTGCCCCTCTGCTGCCTCCCCCAGCTCTTCATCCATCAGCCTCACTTCACACTTCCCCCTACTCTGTTTCCCCCTTTTTTTATGTGGAAGGGAGGCTGACACCTACTGACATATCTGCCAAACTTCACCCAAAGAGGAATAAAAATAGTCAGTTCGGGTCCGATTCACCAGAGTATCTCTGGGAGCTCGGCAAAACAATCCTGTACTTATGAGAAGGAGTTCTCGTGCTCTCACATAGCCCCTTCTCAAAATTCCTTCTCCAGAAGAAGCACAGACGTACATTGCTCGCTTCACAAGAAGTGCTCTGAGGCTATGCAAATCTCACAAACGGCATGTGGGAAATGCTGCCATTGCAATGCAGTGAAAAGAGAATTTGCATGCTTTTCTCTTACAGGCAGGCATATGGGCAAAAGAGAGAAAACATTTCAAATAGGGTTTCATGGGCTGAGTGGAACATTTCATTTAGGGTTTAATGGGCTGAGTGGAACACTGAAGTCTGATTAGTTAATTAATTTATCACTTTGCAGCATGAGTGCCACTTATGGAACAGCAGGTGTTTTTATACATACATCCCACCAAAAAAAAGAGTTATCCAGGCTCTGAGAGAAAGGAAAAGGAGAAAAGATCCCTGAAGCCCATAGGGAAGACTCTGTTGTTTTTGTTATTTCTTGGAAAGTGTCTCATACTTTATGATGATGTACAATAATTTCAAAATTTTAAGAAGGATCATTCATGAAAACTCTCACTTATGTACTCTGGCTTCCCATCTCTCTTTCCTTCTTGTCTTTTTAGTCGCCCTCAGACAGCCTTTCCTCCAGAGTCCTACCTGCTTTGGGCTGGATGTCCCGCCAAAGGCTGAGGGAGGGCAAGGTCAGAAGCAGAGACACTGCTACCTGGGTAGTTGTCATTGTGTTTCTGAACCCTGAGTTACTTCACAGCATTGAATGTCCTCTGAGAGCTCCTTCAGGCTGGCAGACGATGGAGCTATGTCAAGAAGTAGCTGCTAGGTGAAATGAAGTTAAATACAGGGCTGCTTCAAATGTGAAGTACAATTGTCCTTTTTGCTCTGTTATAAAGGAGTTTATGCAGCTCTTGCTCCCCACGCACATCTAGGAATCATGAGCTTCTCTCCACTGTGGGGAGACTTGAAGTGCCTGTCTCTGCTAACACACACTGTAAACCCTTGGATTTTCAGATAAAAAAACCTGCCGTTTCATTCCTGGAACTGAATGAACATTTTCAGGACAAACGAAAGTCTATATACGCCTGAAATACTCTATCACTAATTGCTGTACATCAGATATTAAGATTTTTGCTTTCTTTTGGGGCAGATAAAGGATTGTTCACAAAGGATCAGTGCTTAAGTGCTTAGTAGTGTCATGGAAAAGCCTCTGGCATTTTATCTTTAAGATTCCAGAATGTTTTTGGAGCTACTTTTATGCTTATCTGCAATAAAAAGCTGATTCCTACAAGTGCTTTGGATTTGCTTGAATCAGATTTATACCCAGCTTTTTAGCACTGCTCCAGGTATTATAGGAAAGGAGAAAGCTGCTTCAAGTTCCCTACTTCTGGATGCTGACTTTTACAGTTGCTTCCACTTCAGAAAAGTAATGTTTTTACTTACTCTGGAGCCATCTGTATTATGTGGAGCTTGGCCTGACGTAACTACTGTAGGATTCTGATTGGTTGTGCAAGCCAAGCCATGAGGAATAACTAGGGTAATTGGAAGATTTTTGCAACAGAGTAGAAGCTTCATCCAGGCTGCTTGATCATTGGAAAGACTCCTCCCTATTCCTCTTCTCTCTCTTCACCAAAATGGATGTTGAACAAGGGAAGAGTTTGGTGTCTGGCTCTACTTGCCTATAGAGCAAGTGTAATGTCCATGTTAAAAAAAAAAAAAAAAAAGAAAGAAAGAAAGAAAAGAAAAAAAAAGGCATTGACCCCATTTGATGTTGTATGACCAAAACTGAACGATGTAAAATCCAGCTAGGCCGCTGAAGAGAGCAACTGGGCGGACACATAGGACTCACAAACTATGGGAAATTGGCCTGGGTAGCAGCAGGCCACGAGTGCAGCTTGAGCATCTCAGATGGCACCAGGAACCTAAGTGGGCAACTGAGTCGACATGCTGATAGTCATGGATTATACTAAAAAAAGTAGATATGTAAATGTTTGAGTATCAGGATGGCAGTTGAATCCACACTAGCTGTCTAACACTATATGTGTTTAAGTCTGAGAATTCAGTAGGGCCGCTAGTAATTCTTTACTTACTGCTATTAAAGGCCCTAACTTCTTGTCAAAGACGTGAGTAGCCCTTAGAGATAATGAAAGCAAAAATCCATTCATTTCATTTTAAAATACTCTGGTGAGAAACATCTTGCTCTGGAATATCGCCTAGCTCATTTGTTTTATTTCCCAAATTACCCAAGTGCCCATTTGTGCTTTATAACCAGGATTCCGCATTAGTTCTTGATTAGAAGAGCTGTCATCTGCTTTTCTATGTAGAAATATGAATCATGATAGGGAGTTATTGGAAGAGCTCTGGACCGTTTTAAGTTGCAAAGTCAAATTTAAAAATAAAAATGAAAAGGGGAAGCTGAAAAACAGAAAGCATTTGTTGCTCAAGAAGGCCCGGGTGAAATTCTCAGAACTTATATGTACTGGGAAAGTATCAATAACCGTAAAATTTCACAGCCCCCTTTTTAGAAGCACAGCCTTAACATTTTGTAGGGTTTGTAGGGAAATAAAGCTTTGGTTAACCTTGGCACTGGCAGACCTCATTAAAATAACAGCCTGTCACAGGGTTGTCAGTTTTATATTCAGCGGAACAATCTACAGTTTTATTCTCTGGGAAATCATTTGGATGCACATCTGGGGCCAGTGGGAGCGGAAAGCCTGATCAACACTGCCATCTCGAGGCACGCACGGCGACCGAGCCGCCGGCCAGCCACGTAGAATCCCTTCAGCAACTGCTTGGCATTTGCATTTATTCTGCTGAAAAAGTACAGAAAGAAAGATATAATATATACAGAAAAAAAAAAAAAAAAAAGCTTCCATAGAGCAAATAAAGGTCTGTTTCACTTGTTCCAAATCAGAGCAGGACTTCTTAAGTCAGACACCTAATGTGCATTTAAATTTTGGGCACCTAATGAGGCATTTTAAACCGAAGCTTCAACTAAGTTCAGGCATGTCTTAGAGGGAGCTCCATTAGTTACTTTTGCCTAAATGCCTCTGAGATGCCCATACCAAGCTGGCAGGTATGGTGAAGGACATACAGGGTCAACAGGCTTTCTGGAAAGGCAAGGCTTACTTAAAATTTGTGGGTCCAGTTTAGTTGTTCTTCATTAAACCCAGTTTACAAAGAAAGCTCTGTCTTTTAAAATATCCAGCTGCCTGATTCTGTTCTGCTTGTGATATATTATTCTGATATCGGCTCTGGCACCCACACGTAACAGAGACATAAACACAATAAACAGTTAGGTACAGTATATATGCTCTTTAAGGCCGCTGACCTAGTAGTTTTAAGCTGATTGCTGGCCATTAGTCTTAGAATGGTTTCAGATCAAATCCCTAATGAACATAAATACTGATCAATGTATGGAGAAGGTCCTGGGTAGTGTTCTGCTGCTATAGCATAATATAAATCAGATCATAATGATCTGTTTATTGGTCCTGCATTACGGTATGGATAGTGCAGGGTATGCTCTTCACTAACCCACACACAGCTTGGGTGGTCAGGCTCCACATCCATAAATCTATTAGCCAGTTGCCCTCTGTTAGATAACCTCTATATCATTTTAAATAAGGGCTGCCAGTGTGTGGGGCACAGGGCTCTGTGCATGTTAGACATGTCTCAGGCAGAACAAAGAGCAAATTCCTGCAGCAGGTTTGAGAAAACTGTTTTTTCACCTGGAAATAACGCAGCAAGAAGAAATGGTACCAGTTAAATATTGCTTGTGCCTTAAAGGCTAGAGGCGTGTTTGACGAAGGATGCTATGAACATATGAATCTAGCTGGCAATGGCTAGAACTTTTACTCTTTTCCCAATGACAATCCCAGCACCTCTTTCTGCTTGCTCAGAATTGCTGTCACAATTCTGTTTGTGATATACCAGCAAAATGTAAGTCACATGCGGGCCTGGACTCTCCAAAATGACAGTGCCTTCTCACAAACATCCACCTCAACATCTGAGCATCCGCACTGCCACATACCTACGCACCACACTTTATCCAGAGTGGCACCGCAGTACCTCAGGGAGTAGCAAGAAACATTTGTGCATGGTTCCAAGGCATAAAGATTTACCCCTTATCAGGGTTTTGCATCAAAATGTTTCTGAGCATCCCCAGAGAGAAGATATCGACAGAAAGGCAGGCTGAGTATCCTGCTTACATTCAAAGAGAAAATCTTTCAAAACTTGCAAAACAAACAAAAGGAGTGTTGATGCAAAAATGCTGGGAAGAAGAAAAGACAGTTGATAATACCATTTATTCTAAACACAAGCAAGATTCAGTATTATTTTATTACATTTATTGCATTGAAATGGGGTCAGAAGATTCCATCGTCTTTGAACACTACCTTAGTTGCTTCTAATATCCATATGACTCTCTGTGAGAGCAGGGATTATACTGGTGTGGATGTCAAAACTAGATAGGACTGTACGATGAACTTAAGGCCAGGGGATATAGGAGGAGAAAAGGGAAGTTACTTTAGAAAATAAATATTTCTGGGCCTTTCAAGGCCACCTTTAAAATCTGGTTTTGAGTCCACATTGCTTCTCGGGGCATATTGTCCCTCTGCTGAAAAGGCAAGTTTCCATAAGAAATTAAATAATGCTTTTCCTGTTATTCTGGTGCATCTTCAATTTTTACAGGCCTCTGAAATCTCTACAAGGGATTCCAGGATTGAATTTCTGCTAAAATGATGGTTTTCCTTTTTAGCCTATTTTCTTTCTCTTGCTTGAATGCAAGGTAGATAAAGAAGTCAGAAATGTTGGTCAACTTTATTTACATCTTAAAAGTGATAGGATTAGAGGTGAACTCATGAGGTATGTTCTAAAGTCTGCTGGGGAATGACGTAAGTGACAACTCCAAGCCACCTTAAGAAATCAATATAGACAGATATAAGAAGTGGGCCACATAACTATACTGCTTCTGTGACTCTAGATATCGTTTTCCCTTTAGAGATTATGCAAATGTTTTCACCTATTCTCAACTATTTATTTTCAATCTCCATTTATCACAGAAATTAAAAATGTAACCCTTTGAATGGTACCTTGTATGTCCCTTTTATCATGAGAGATAAAATATTGCAAAGCAGAACAAGTTTAGTACCTTCAAAGTAGTATCTGAGGGACTTGTCAAAGTACAGCTTGGACTGCTTAAAGAAGAGAACTGGGAACTGTCAGGCTAACGACAGCCAAAGAGATCCAGTTGTCTTAATCTGAGTAAATCTGTGCTAGGGAAAGTGGAAACAAAATATGTAAAACATCTGAATTGCATAGGTCTTTTGTTTGAATGTTTCTGCAGAACTCTAACCTAACTTTAAAGTTAATCTTTAATTCAAAGAATGGGAAATACCAAGGAATCATTTACAAGGCCTCAGGTCACCAGGGGGTATACAGTATTTTGGCTTCATAAATCACTAGCAAGTAATGTTAACTGAAACTTTAGTGGCTTTTACCTCATTTCCAAGGGATTGTACATCTGTTACATATATTTTTTTTAATGCTGGTGATGATCAAAGCATTATACTATGGAGCATACATAGCTGTGGAGACTAATAAAAGGCTTTCTAAGGCTATGCTTGGGGTGATCCCAGAATTGAAGCCACTGAAAACCGCAGGCTAAAGTGTTACATAGCATGGTATCATAGCAGGCATTATGTAATCTAATTCTGTTCTGCATTTAAAAATGTATTAAAAATATTTAAAAACCATTGGCTGCCTAAATGTTCATAGTATACAAGCGAGCATGACCATCAGTCTACTCCTCTGAGAGAGGAGCTCCGTCAGTTGACTGAAAGATGGGTTGAATCAATGGGTACTCACTCATAACTCCTCTTCAAGGACATAAGAAATGACACTGAATTTCCAGAAAACCAATATTGAGGTGAGATTCAAGGAATGGCTGAGGTCGGTACATAAAGACTACTACCAAAAGTTGAGAGGGTTAACAGAAGTCCAGCAACAGAGCAGGAAGGAACAAGACTTTTCAAGCTGAGTCTATAAGTCATTTTAAATTGGTGAAATAAAGTAGAGAGAGAGAAGGGAAAATATATGAGGAAGATAACAAAAAAATGCTAAGAATGCACCTGGATTGGAGGCAACTAGAAACGTCTGCACAGAGTAACCACACACAGCTGTAACCATTGCTGCTGCTGCTTTGTGCGAGTCACGTAAACATTCCCCCACTCCAGTCTACAAAATGGGAATGAGAATTCATGGGGATGTTTGAAAGATTTAATTAGTTATCATTTGACATGGATCCTGACCTTATTTCTTTTTATTTCTGTAATGCAGAAAAAAAAATATTGATAGGAAATTTAATGATTCGTTGTTTATATGCAAGAGACACAGGAAGTATGTAAACATCTCCTAGTATCTTCAAAGGTGCCTGTGAAATGGGAGTCCTCAATTATCAGAGAGAATTTCTAGTGAGCTTGTTTAGCCCCTGAACTGTGAGAACCAATCTTGATTCTTTTACTGATGTCTAGGAAAATAAAAGGTTTGCACTCCAGATTACAGCCTTTACAAGGACTGAGGGGGGTGGGGGAGAATTACTTTCTGATGTGTTGACTCACTTGTGGTTCAAAACAGTAGTCTGCAGTCCTAGAGCACCAGCTCTAATTTGATTACTGTAGAAATATGAATATAACTATCAACATCTGAGTTTTGAATAGCTTAAACCAACTTCCAGATGGCAACAAAGTTGCTGGTCTGAAAGCTAATTACTTGCCAATTATATGACCTGGATTACTCATGTAAATACTTACCCCAGCATGGGCAATAAAAGAGAAAATATGTGCAGTTGGTTCTCATGTTCCCTGAGCTTATGTGCATGGAGCCTCCTTCCTATAAATTCTTTTCCCTATTGATTTAGTATCTTGAACAGTATTTCTGCTTCTCCTGTGACCTAACAGGAGTTTACATACCTACCTGTGAACACCTGTTAGTGTACCTGAGGTACTTGTGTTTATTAGCTGCACAACTAGTGACCCACAGCTTTTTACTCTTATGCTAAGCTGGAGAGGGAAATAGGAGGATCTCTTGTCTGCCTGCTGCCCAGAGACCTTGTTCCCATAAACCAAAGACATCAGAAAATGCGGATATCCTTCTACCATGCCCACCGCTGCTCAAAGCTTGCCTAGCATCTGTAAATAGGGAGTTAATGTTTGGCTTGACAGGTTGCTTGTGTTGAAATTTCAAAGACTTGCAAATGCTGCTAGTATCTGTGATATGAAAACTAAGCAAGTGGGGCTTGGCAAGGGGTGTGGAGGAGATTTATGAGATTTCTATCGTGGCAAGAAACACTGTCAACAGCTCATGCAGTGAAAAGCTATCCAGCTTATTTTTCAGAGATGAAAATGCGCATTTGTTCTTCTTGAAATAGCATCCTTGGATGTTTTCCTCTCCTAGCATATAAAGTGACATTCTACAGAGTTTAAGTACTGCAAAGCAGTGTGGACCATTTACTCTGAGAGCTATCCTGTCTTCACAACAGAAGATAAAAGAGATAAATGGCCAAGTACAATATTGTACCTCAACAACCTAAAAGCCCATCTTAAAACTGAATGGAACAATGGAGAGCTTTTATTTCTTATTTTTTAAAGAACAAAGCTCAGTGATTTCCTTTGAAAGCTATTCAGCAAGTTCCCCTAAATTCTATTACAACTTAATGTGAAATGCATCTGTTTCCACAAGAACAACAGTGTAACATTCATCCTTTGTAGTGTATCCTTTGTTGCGTTTTCTATCTATATCTATATCTTTCCACTGTAGTAAAACACACACAAAACAAAAACTGATATTATTTTAGGCAGAGCATTTATTAAGTTGGTGCTGGAAATTCTGTTTGCTCCTGTTCGCTGGCTAGTACATCTCAGATTAATTTATTGTTCAATAAAGAGTATATAACTTAAAGGAACTGTTTCTATTCTGGCCCACCATTTCTTGAAAGTGAAGCCTATATCTAACAACAGATATTTATCTACATCTAACAGCAAAGATGAATATAGTCTCTGTATGCATGTATATACCCCAGCTTCTCACCATTCCTGAGTTCCAAATGTATTGCAACTTTTTCAGACTGTGTATATGAAATCAGTTCAACATCATTTTGGCACTGCATTTTTTAGAATCTGCACATGTATATCTAAATATAATATTTATCTAAGACATGGACAAGTTGGTGGGTGAGACATTTTATCTGATGAATGCTGTTTAACTGAGTTGGCAGTAGGCAGACTACCAGGCATATTAATTCTTTGAAAGATATATATTTATAAAAACTCAGACAAACGGGGAATAGAAAGAACAAGATGTAGTACACTCTTTTTATTAATGTCTTGCCTGTTGAACAGTGCACTGAAGGTGGTTTTCAGTATTTGCAATCTTTGCAGCCAAATGCACTGTGCCTAGCTCGTAATTACAGAAATTTAAGTTTTGGCACCTCCAGTTCCTTTAACCTTCACCATCATTTAATATGGAATTAAACAATCTAGTATCCAAACTGATAGTTAATGTGGCCGATGTCTATAACCTATTTTCCCTCTCATTGTCTCTTAATCAGGTAACAGACATTAAAGAAAAACTAAAGCTCTCTAAAAAGTTCTGGTCAGCATTACCATACACAATCTGCAAAGATGAACGCGTGACAGCTGGTTCGTTGAATGAGGAGGACTGCTGGAACGGCCACACCAAGGCGAGGTGAGGTGGACCCCTCTGCACGGCGCTCAGCCCAAAGCCCCATCAGGCCTGATGCAATAGCGAAATGGAGGGTATTTTACAAAACTGTTGCTAAGAGTGAAATGGAAACAGGGAGAACAAGTAACAGTCCTCAAGCAGCTTGTAGCTGAGATTACTTATTGTCAAGGTGCCATTAAAGCTGGAAGGCAAGTCACCATAAATGTGCACAGCATGTCGGCATGTGAACACAGAAAATTTTCATTGGTTCAAGTCCAAAAGGATAATTTATACTGAGATTTGAAAGGCTCTTTAGCTCTGTTTAGCATCCCTGTGTTGGGACTGACAGATTGCGAGGCAATTACAGTCTTGGGATATCATACTGGGATGAAAAAGAAATTGGAATTTCAACTCTATTTACTATTAGCTAGCAAAACTTAACAGCTATTTTCTGAAAAAAAATGCTGAAAAATAGCCAATACATAATAAACATAACTCTTCTCATCTTGTGTAGAAGGCCAAGTGTTATTCACCAGACAAACTGTGGTCCTCTGCCCTTCTTCGTGGCAATTTTCCTGAGTTTTAAATTTGAAGTTTGCTTGGCTATGGTTGTGACAGGGCCAGTTCTGACAGAGGAGCAAGTGTCTCAAGAGGGCAAATACAGATTCGTCAGCTCACAGAGGAAAGGATCCTCCATGTCACTGCTAAGAAAGGAATGGGGGAATTGGCTCAAGGACCATGATGAGGGCAGTTGGACTCCAGGTCTGCAGCAGTAGCTTGTGCTTTTGGGCACTCAGGAGTTGTGGATTTCAGTGTTCAGTGAGCACTAGTTCTTGAACACAGTGATTCTTTCCTTCACTCAGTGCCTAGAATCTTTGTTTCTCTGTTGCCTAATAAAATAAACAGAGATAGAGTAAAAAATAAAAAATGAAAAATAAATTTTAAAAAGGATAGAAAAAAAGAGACAAGCAGATAAAAACTCCATGGAAAAGAGAGAACATAGGAAAAAAATCACAAACCTTTTAAATGTCATTTTTTTTGAACGGATGAATGAATGGACGGACAAATGGATGGACAGATGGTATTGATCCTCACCACTCTATCAGTTTGATAGGGAAAATTTATGAAGAGTTTTCTCCACTTTATGTGGAGATATGTAATGAGTGTAAATCCTTTCTTAATGCCTTACTTTGGATTGCCAGTAGTCCATTGAACCCACTTTGAGAAGCACATGAATAAATCTGACCAAAAGCACAGGTACTCCTACAGGTCACTGCTCAGTTCCCAAATCCTAGCTCCAGAGGAAGACCCTGGGGACATGGAGGAAGACAACTAACAGTAACGTCAAGCTATTGCAGCGCTCATCACAAAGGAATAGGGTGAAGAGAGAAATCAAGAAGTATTTTCATCTTCCTCTATAATATCTATTCTTGTCAGTAGGCTTTGTGAGTTATGATCCCAGACAGGAGTGCCACTGTGGTTAAATGGAGGTGTCAGGCCTCACAGCTTGTTACCATGTGTCACATCAGGATGCACGCACTAATAAGAGATACATGCTGCTCCTTGGACAAAAGAACAGTCAAACAGACCTGCTGAAATCCCCCTTGGTTTCTTTGACCAATGCTAGTATCTGTACCATGCCTGTACAATACTATTCAGCTTTCTTTTGCTTACTGTACTTAATAGCTTGGCATGGGCACTGAGTTTGCTGGTGGTTATGTAGGTGTATTTTAAGCATGTTGGTTTTCATCTTCCTTTTGCTGTATATATATTATGAGAAGCCTGATTATTTTGATGATGTCCTCTGAAATTAATCCTTTAATGATAATGTCCTTGATTAATTTAACACATTTAAGACGTTTAACTGGATGTGAAACCACAAATTCACAATATCACATGAAAGTAGTTCATGTTCAGCCAGTGTTACTCTGTCCGGTTTCTGTGTCATCTATTTTCACAGAGGAAATGTGGATTCATAGTATAATTTAATAATGCTTCAGGTAGAGAGAATAGTAATATATCAGAGAGAAACCATAGCCATGCTATGCACTGTATGTAAAATGAAAAAAAAAATTACTCCAAGATTCACTGAGAATGTAATTAACTGTGTATGCAAAACAACCTATTGAGTGTTAGTAGGGATGCTTCTTTTTACTATAGCATAAAGAAAAAGCATACATATTCCCTTACAAGCATACAAGTTCCCTTACGCATACATATAAGCGTGTGATATCAAACACTAACTAGCACTAAAAGGAAGGCAGAATCTGACCTCTAGGCTTATACATATTTGTGTTCACTGTGTCATCCATCATAAGCACCCCGTTTATTCAGTTTATTCAGTGAAATATTAATTAATATATATTAATATATATATTAATATATTAAATATATCAGTGAATATTTTGTATTACAGAGAATATGACTAAAAATATTAGAGAGTATTCTAAAGAGTATTATGTTATCTTCTAGAGAAGATGACAGAATCTCAGAATGGAAAAAAAGAAAAAAAAAAAAAAAGAAAAGCAGCTTCATCACCTCATCTTTTTCCTAGATTGCAGATAGGAAGCCAGTGTACTGCCCATTTTGGGGAAAGTACCACCACTCCATAGTGGTGGCAAGAATTAAATCGTTTAAGCTGCTGGATGCACTCTATGCTTTGCATTTCATTTTGCATATCATTTTAAATACTGCTTTTACAGGGGCAAAGAGTTACAAAGCTGCAATCACAGAAATTAAAAGTTAGTCATTCTTCTGAAAAAGGCATTATACCAAGGACACTTATGGTTGTTGCAATCTCTAAGTATCACTCTTCTCCCATGATTAGTTTACAGGGATCAGCAGAGGACCAAATAAAAGCCACCAATTAGCAGATAATCATGAGGTAACACAGTGATCCTCTTGGCATTCCAGAGGAGACACTTGGCATGTTGCTGATCCTGGCTGGAAAAAGTTTTTAATCAAGTCACCTCAGGTAGAAACTGTGTGTGGAGATTGAAAAACAGCTATTAGATGTTTGAATCTCTTTAGAAAATCTATAAAAATATAATAATAATAATAATTATTATTATTATTAATAATAATATAAACTTCAGATAAAGTGCCTTTCAGAAAGGCCCAGCAAGACTTCCCCATCATATCTGTGTTTGTAAAAGCATGCGGACATAATTTTGTGTTTTATCAATGAATGTCTGCTGCAAGACACACAGACAGATTTTAAGATATTAAGAAACTAAAACCAATCTTTAATTAATACCAATCCTTAAAAATGTAATTCTTTTCCTATATGCAGATAAATTCTTAGCAACAGCTGATTTCCTCTTAATTCACAGAATCACAGAATTATAGGATCACAGAAAGGTTGAGATTGGAAGGGACCTCTAGAGATCAAGTAGTCCAACACCCCTGCTCAGGCAGGAACACCTAGATGTTTTCAAAATTAAGGGATTTTCCAAGGATTTAAAGAATTCAGGCTCTCAAATGAGTTATGTCAAGTCCAGGGCATTAGGCCATGAATAAACAAAGTGACTGTTGCTTCATGAAAAACTATAATGAAATCTACAACCCTTCTGATGCTTGGAAGAATCATCTTAATTTATTTCAATTAATTCAGGCAACTAGTTTCAACAAACCCATCTAAGAAGTGGTACTCATGTCCTAGCCACCCCTAATACAAATATATTAAAATGCCTTAGCTCTGAACCACTGTAATATGTGGAAGAATTTGAAGCTTTCTTCTGTTCCATGAGGAACTTACAGCTCCTCTTGGTATAATAAAGAATAAATAAAATTATATGTAGAACTGACAGTAGTTGGAATCATAAAAAGAAAACATAGACAAAAACAAGAAATAAAGGGAAATAGTAACAATATCATCTTCATCATCAAGTAGAAAACTCCAAGATGTTTCACAAAACCAAACACAGGACAGCATAGGTAACCATGAAATTTTCTTCCTTCCTGATACAAGTAAATAAACAACTACTTGCATGCCAAAATAAATGCAGCAATGTATGGAGAATGATGCTAGTACCATATTTGCTGTTTAGAAAGCGCTAGGACTGGTGACCTCAGACTTACGGCTAGGGTTTAGGTTAGGGATTGGGTTAAGAGAGAGAGAGCCCAGAACCCAAGGCACAGTGAAGCTAGAAAGGGCATACCAAAAAAAATGTAGCACCAGATTGGTGCTAGAACCGTTTTGCTGTTGACCAAACTCTAGGCCTGGTGACCTCAAGACTAGACCTAGGGTTAGGGCTAGGGATAAGCTTAGGATTAAGAGAGAGAGAACGCCTAGAGCCCCATGAGGAGTGGGGCTAGAAAGGGCATGGCAAAGGAAATGTAGCTCTATGTTCAAATTGGTGCTAGGACAATTTTTGCCTTTGACCAATATCTAGGCTTGGAGAACTCAGGTTTATGGCTAGGGATAGGGATAGGGATAAGGCAAGGGTTAGGATTACGGTTAAGAGAGAGAGAAAGCTGGAAGCCCCATAGGGAGTAAGGCTAAAAAGGGCATGGTGAAGCAAATGTAGCACTATATCCAGATCGGTGCTAGAACCATATTTACCATTGACAGAACTCTACCCTACTCTGAGGCTCTGAGGCCTTGAGACCTCAGGCTCAGGGATCATATTAGAGTTAGCACTATGGTTAAGAGGGGGAGAAATCTTAGAGCCCTGTAGGAAGTGGGGTTAGAAATGGCATGCCAAAGTAAACGTAGCTTTGGAGTTAAAGCTAGGGTTAGCGTTAAGTGAGAAAGAAAACCTAGAGCCCCATGGGGAGTGGGGATAGAAAGGGCATGCCAGGATCAAATGCAGCACTATAACCAGACTCACGGAATGACAATATTTTCTCTTTGCACAAGACCAAACTCTAGGTCTTGTGACCTCAGGTTTAGGATTACAGTTAGTGACAGGGCTAGAGTTAGGGTTAGCTTTAAGAGAGAGAGAAGCCTAGAGCCCCATGAGAATGGAGGCTATAAAACGCATGCCAAAGCAAGTTCTGCAGCAAACCATATTTGCAGTTGTCCAAACTTTAGGCCTGATGACCTCAAAGCTTAGGGCTAGAGTTAGTGTTAGGGCTAGGGTTAGAGTTAGCATAAGGATTAAGAGAAAGATTAGATCCCCGTGGGGAGTGGGGCCAGAAAGGGCATGCCAAAGCATATGTAGCGCTATATCCAGATTGGTGCTATGTTCATATTTGTCATTGACCAAACTCTAGGCCTCGTGACCTCTGGCTTAGAGCTAGTGTTGGGGTTATGGCTAGTGCTAGAGTTAGGGTTTAGAGAGAGAGAAAAATCCTAGAGCCCCATGGTGACCAGGACTAGAAAGGGCATGGGAAAAGAAATGTAGCACTCTGTCCAGACTGGTGCTAGGGCAATATTTTCCGTTGATCAAGCTCTAGACCAGGTGACCCCAGGCTTAGGGCTGTGTTAGGGTTAAGAGACAGAGAACACCCGCTTCTTGCTGTGACCCCGAAGGTCTTGCTATGGTCTTCTGTGTCCTTGGAGGACACGTGTGTCCTTGCAGGGACCTCGTGTGATTCCAGCAGGACATCTGTTAGATCTCATCTGGGCTCTACTCTGGCACCCTGTGGTCAGAGGCACCCCCAGCTTCTCCTATGTTGGAAACAAGTCCAGCTACATAAGGGCTGGGGTTGCCCTGAGGAGTCTGAGTGTGAGGAGAGCAGGATGTAGTGCCCAGAGGAGGTCAGGCCAGTTGTCGTGGCGATTCATGGTGTGTTCTGCTTGGTCCTGGTTGGGGTTTCCATGAGCTCTTCTCTGCTCCCTGGGCTCTGTGGTGGCTAGAGAGATGCTCCCACCCCGCTGCAGTTTTGCTGGGCTTCTCCATGCCCCAGCCCTGAGTCATTTGCTTTCGGATTTGTTCTTGGTGTTGCTGCCACACCCGAGCTGCTTCCTCTGGGGC
>NW_010582405.1:0-24594 GCF_000705375.1 Tinamus guttatus | reverse complement strand
TGACAGAGCACTGGAACAGGCTGCAAAAGACGTCGTGGAGTCTCCTTCTCTGGAGATCTTCAAAACCTGCGTGGACACAGTCCTGTGCCACGTGCTCTAGGTGACCCTGTGTGTGCAGGGGGGTTGGACTCGATGACCTCTAGAGGTCCCTTCCAACCTTAAGCATTCTGTGACTCTGTGATTGTCTCTCCTGGGTCCAGACCTTTATTTCCTGACTCAAATTGATTATTGACAACAGTTTCATTCATTTCAGTGTGACTAAACATATCAGATTATTGCCCATAATAATTCCATCCTTTCTTTTTCAGTTAGCCTTGGGAGACCTTGTAGACTTCATCATTTTACCAAACACTTTCAGCATCTCTAGATATGCTGTGAAAAACTGTTAAGACTTTTTTTATAGCATTCTTTTTTCCCAAAGAGAAATTGGCTGTATTGCAATACATTTTTTTCCCTAATAGATATAGTTTGTATGTTCTGGCAGAAATAAGAAAGCAAAAATAAAACAAGCCCTCATAGTTCCTGGCTAGATGAATCTTCCAGGGTTTGATCCCCTGGCAAAGCTCTGTGGTTTGCCTTTTTCTCTTCTCTTAGGATTGTGTGTATGCCTCATTTCTTTGATTTCATAGCACTATTTATGTTTATCTGCTAGCTTTTGTCTTATTTGCCAGTTTCTTTTCCTTTTCAAGATACTTCATATACTTGATTATGAAATATCTTTATTTCTATACAGTCCAGTCATTTCCTCAGTTTACCATTTCCTCAGTTTACCATCTCAGAATATGAGTCTGCTTTATAATCCATCTATTTTGCTTTGTTCTGCTTTTCTTCCTCTTTCCTCAATTCCTTTTTTTTTTTTTCTTCCCTTTCACACTGTCATTCCTTGCTTCTATATCAGCTCTTTGGAAAGCTTTCATCCTCCACATGAAGCTCTCTTTTTGGTTTTCTTTTCTTTCTTTCTTTTTTTTTTCCTTTCCTCCTGGATCTTTCTATGTTTTCGTTGTTAATAAAAATGGTCTTCTGGTACAGTTACTACTATTTACTTTTATATTTCAGGCATCAGCCTGCCATAAGTGACTAAAGTTCACAACTTGGTTCACAAACTTGGAATTTCTGTTTCATAAAAAATTTCAATGTAACATTTGATTTCATCAGGTAACCATGTTGAAATGAAAATTATTCAAGTGCTTTCTCATCTTACAGCTTTAGAAAGCACTTCCCAAATTGCTAATGGAATTGGAAAAGACAACAATAGTGCCCATTCTGTTTTCTTCAGCAAAATGAAACTTTTTTTTTTCCAGCTAAAGTTTTTTTTATCAGTGAAAAAGAATTTGGACCAAACCAGAGAATCTTCTTCTTTGTCATAAGGTAAGTTATGACAGACTATTTGTTGCTAAGTTGAAGACCTCTGTAGTAATAGTCCTTCTGGGCTCACTCTTGTTTTCCCTCAAATCAACTATTGACCTCTCATTGATTAAGCAATGTTGGGCCCACTGTGAAGGACCTGGGAAATAGCTTTCAGTACAGGGGATTCTTAAGCCTCTTACGAATGGCAAGAATTCATAGCTGCAAGAATCCGTGTCGCCGGCTTGTAAATTGAGACCTCTTTGCAAACTTCCAAAGCTGCTTGATTTCTAGCCTTGATGATTATGCAGCAGGGATAAGGGAGATAGATAGCCAGGAATGCTAATCTTATCAGCTTCCGAACTTAAGTTGTCCCTGCTCATCGTTACTTAGCTCCTAGGGAAAAAGCTCATTTAGTAACAACTGGGCCTATTCATGGAAGTAAAGTTAGTTACCACTGAATTGCTTTTGCTGAATTGAACACTGGTTTTTCATTTTATTTTCTTCAGAGTGCTTTACAAATGTTATTCAGCTTGGCAGACATTTTTTCTGGAAGATATTTCATCAAAAATCCTGATTTTAACAGAGTTGAATGGAAATGGTTAAATATATATTTATTTTAATTACTGAAAATTAAAAGGAACATCTTAACTTACTTATATTCTAATTTGGTGTTCTGCCAATTCAAGCAAAGATGAATGAGATATTAAAAATGGACATGGTTCTTATTTTTATTGGTTATATGGCCACCTTTCTCACTACATACATCAGTTAGGGGAGTCTGCTTTCAGCAGTGGAAATTTCATTATCACTTCTAATTCTGGTTTTGTAGCACATTAAAGTTTCCAAAAGTTAATGACTCTGGTTGCTTTCCTTCAGGTTTACCTTTCATGAAAGAGCATGGAAAAGGAACGGAATGACAGTAAGACTGAATTATGAACTCTCAGAAGTTGAGAAAAAGAACTGATTGTATTGTGAAATCTAAATTCACTGCTCTTGATTAACACTGGGCCAGATCAGTCAATGGTGATCGCATGCCGGCAATTGCTGAAGCAGATGTAGTGTGCACATTGCTCATGCAGGTTAGAAGAGAAAAGAAAACATTTGCTTCGGTATTCAATTTATTTTTTTTAAGAGTGCCACAAATATCACTTTAAAACTCTCTTAGATGCTTGAAAACTAATTCCAAGAGTTCCTCACCTTAACTGAAAATATTTTCAAGCCTTAGACAGAGATCATCATATTCCAGACTTCTTTATCAATATTAAATTTTCTTCTTTTTGGATTTTTTTCTATGACTCATGCACTTGGATCCCCTGGCCTGGGTCTCAGGTCCTTCCTGTCGGCAGCACTGTCACAGTGACTGTAAGCTGTTCATGACGCTGTGACCGTACATGTAGTGCTTACCAAAATCACAGCACTTACTTATACTCCCTTCCTAGCTACTCAGCACTGCCTCACCTGAGTGACCCAGCATCTTTCTGTGGGTCCCCCTGTTACAGGTTGCCTGTATCTTACCGAGGTGTTACAACTCACAATTACTTAGTTTGTAGAGTGCTTTGAGGTTCCCTGACAAAAGTGATTTCAGTATGCAAAATACCACAGCAAAATAAACTAATCTAGATCATAGAGGTCAATCCTGTCTTTCTACGTTAACCTAACAGCCTGTGTTTTTCCTCTTTCTTTCATAATTTGCCAAAACAGATACATTTTTTTTTCTTTGATCCTATGGGGTTGACAGTGACAGAATACTTTTAGTTTGTCATCCTGAACCTTCCCACTTTCCTGGTGATGTGACCCATGACATTAGAAAGATCTGTAATCATAGACAGCTGCCTCTGAATAATGTCTAGATACCACAGGCTAGGTGGGACAAGACCACATAGAAGTCACTGTCCTCCCAGCACAGCCACTGGATCTGGAGGCCTGATGGTGAGAAGTTACTGGGTGAGATTCAAGGATTTTCCAAAATACTAGTGAGGAACATTTCCACCAGACAGCTCAGTACTTCATTAAAGATTTATATATATATATATATATATATATATATTCAGTTTTCAGTTTGAGGCCATTTTGACTGTACAAAAAAGAGACCCTGTCCAATGGTGGAGTCCCTATGTAACATGAACAGTGTTTTTTTGATATTTTCTCCTCAGTCTGTGCTACAAGGAATAGTAATGTTTTTGTGTTCCATCTTCAAAAACTGGAAAACGTCTGAAAATCGGTCTGGTCAATTTAAAATTCTAGTGAATTACAGGATCCGGTGCTTTGCAGATCTGCATTATGCACATGTTCTCCATCAGAAATATCAAGCACATAAACGGGACTAAGGTTAACAGAACAGGCTCAGCAACTCCAGCACAGTCACCCTTGTTGTTGTTCTCATCCCAACTCACTCGGCACACAGTACAGTAGAATAAAAACAATACATCTCAAAGAGCAATATGAAAAGCAACCTGAAAACAAATGACCAGCCAAAGATCAGCAAACACAAACAAAAGCAAACTTTAAGACAAGGGAGACATTAGCAGACTGGAGATCTCATGGAGAAAAACGTAATGATCTATATGACATATCAAGTTATTCTGTATTAAAGACAGTCCATTGGGATTCATTATCTAAACCAATGAACTCTTAACTTGTACACCTCTTGAATTCTGTTGATTTCAATAAGATCCTGATCAATAAGATCCTGATTTCAGTAAGATCTTGATCCTAACAGATCTGGTTAAAAGCAAAGGGACTGAACTACGTGGCCTTTGGCAATTTCATGTAAGAAATAATAACTGACTAATGCCATTCTTAGAGTTCTACAAAATCCTTTACCAAGAGTCAGATCAGAAAGATATGAGTTTTTAAAACCTAATCTAACCTACTGTACAGGCTACTTTTACAAAATGTAGCCCTCTACTACTGGGCCACAGAAAAACCACAAAAGGACAATTGTTATTTTGTCAGGGGGGCTAATTTTGGGGATGGATTTCTCCAGGAACGCTGGCAGACATTTAGAACACGAAACTCCTGCTTTGGAGCTCACTGACATTTAAGTTTGAAGGCCTTAAGGTGAGGGAGCAGTATTTACTTTAACTTTGGGTTGATTGTGTTTTTACTAGGTTTGCTTTGGTAGACTCAATTCCAATAACTAGGTTATTTACATAGTGTTGGCCACTACAGTGGTCAGTTTATGCAGCTCTTGGGTTGTCTGAGCAAGGATAATTTTCTGTTGTTCTTGTTTGAATTCTGTAAATCAGCTAAGGGCTGGAGGTGCTACACAAATCACAAGATAGTGTCAGCATGTTCTGGTCTATGCTTTACTAATGCGAGGTAGCATACTTCGTTATCTAGTACTTTTACATGCACAACAACTATTCATAAAAATCCTGCAATGCACAGGAAATTGTTTGGATTTAGGAACTCTCTGAAATGGAAAACCAGCTAATATACAACAAGAACTTGCCTTTCTCTGGAAGAAATATCTTCTCATTACGCAATGCAAATAGTAGCCTAGACTTTAGCCAAAGTGGAACAGACATACATGAATTCCTGGTCAAATCCTGGTCAAATCTGCTCAAAACTTTGGATATTGTTACACCTATTTAGGAAAACATTCTGGAAACTTTACTGTAAAATGCACTGAAGTCACTCAAAAAGCAAGGTATTAGTACATGCCTGCAAGAATAACATAATCTGTGTCATCCTACAACTGTATAGCACAAATTTAATTCTTTTATGTTATATTCTCTGGTTTCCTGAGTTTGCTTTGTAGACTAACTAAACTTTTAGAAACTGAAATTGCTCTACCCAGGTAAGCAAAATACCCGCAGAAAGATATGTACCCAATTTAATGCACAATTATAAAGCCTGTTTTAAGTAAAACAAATGTATATTCTTGTGATTATAGAATGAATAGTGTAAAAATATGGTCTCACTCTGTTTCCAGGTTGCATTTTACCTCCAGATTTGATCTCTGGGCCAAGTTCAAGTACCCCTTAACTTTGAACTACAAATGCATGAAGCTCTTTCCAGAGCAAAGGGACATTTCAGAATGTCTGAGAAATGATGCTACAGACCATTATAGCTCTTCTTGGGCCACATGTGACAACCCTGTATCAAGGACCAGGAATGACCAGGAATCCTTCTCTTTTTCTCTCTGTTTTAGTTGGAGGGAAATATTTAGGTGTTTTGTCCTCTGTAGAGATTACTCTTTTTTTGTGTATGTAAAACCTAAGCACGCAGGCAGGCTTGGATGTATCTCTATGCCAAACAAAGTAAATGCACATGGAGACCTGGGCTGTGCAGAAGATGACTTTGCTGCATGTGTTTCTGTGCAGATGCTTTATGTGGGTGCAATAAATCCGCTCTGGGGTGGGACTGCATTCCCTCCGCACGCAGAGCCCAAGTTGCCTGGCCAGGCAGCCTGGGCCATTTGCCTCCAGCTCCTGCCTATTCAGCAACACTGCTGGGCTGCTGCTTCAACTCTGCTCCAGTGGAGCTGTCACATGCCCTCACACCCCGGCCTCCCAGAAATCCTGCAGAACATGGGTGTTCTCCTGTTTTCCCATGTATAAAATTTTGGGATAGTGAATAAAATGAGCAGCGAAGAAATGCAGATAGCATCATACAGGAACCACGGGCTAATCTTACTAGTGTTGGCAGATACTAAACCTACATGGCCCCTTCTTCAATATGCTGAGACATATCTGAGGTAACTCAGTAACTTAGACCAGCCAGACTTAAAACTCTTAATTATTTTCAAAAATATAGCCAAATTTGGTTTTGGGGCTGTTTCAGTCTTGTTGGAAAATAAGAGAGTAGATGACTAAGTAGTAGATTAAGAAGAGGAATAATAACAAAACCATAAATATATATAATTTTATACAAATATATAAAAGTAAATAGAAATATTTCTATCAAATAGCAGTTACTTCTTACCTTATATAAATATTATTCAGATGCAATGACTTGCATCATAGGCTGTATTATTAAAATAATATATTACATACATGACTACATTTAAAGAATGCAGTTTTGAGATTCCAAAGAATAAATGAACTAAAATCTCCTTATTTTGTGGAGGGCACATAGATCAATTCTGTCTACAGGAAAATACAACACAGCTCTCCATTTGGGAGAACTGCATGGGTGCCTTTTGCAAAAACAAACACTTTGGATGCAATTACTTAAATGGCAAGAGAGCACTAAGGGTGAGTGCCTGCCTTGGAGGCTTTAAGGTTTCTGTGTCCCAGTGAGGCTGCTTTGTACATCTCCTTTTTTCCTGTAGGCCAGTTTACACTGACACCTCAAAGGCTTAAGGCTTTTCCCTTCCTTCTTCCTACTTGCTTTACTTTTCTATCACCACATGCTGCACATGCGAGGTGGAGCTGCCTTTTAACTTCAGAGATCAGCACGATAGGAGGGCAGTGGAAATCAAACAAACCTTCAAAAACACAAGGGCAGTGAGGCACCCACAAAACTAGCACTCAGCTCCAAAACTAGATGGGTGGCCAGCTTTATCCCAGACAGTCCATCAACAGCCTAACCACAGGTCAGACCAACTCCAGCGTTGCTCATACTGTCCTGTGGCATTCGCCAAGAAGCCAGATATGTCTGCCTAAGGAATTTCCTCAGCAAGGATTGCCTTTAAAGACAGAGAGGGAACTCAATCTGCAAGCAAAAATGCACACATATGTCACCTAATTAAAGGCTTAAAAAAAAAGAAGAAAATGAAACCTATGTTCTAAAATCAAACCTATGTTCTTGACTGAATTATCATGGGAAAACAGGAATAAGCCTTCCATCTCATTTCACGTTGGCCTGAGGTTTTTTTGGACTCCAAGAAAAAAAGATTTAAAATGTTCATAACAGTTTGTCTTCTTATCTAAAATGGCTAATTTGGGATTCTATTAATTCGGTCCTTGACCATTCAGTATACATTAAAAGCACCTAAAACATTACTGTTTGAGATTTGCCTATCGCAGCTACATTCTGTTTTTCTTTCTTTCATTTAACAGGTTGAGAATCCAGGTACTTTTGGCTGGTAGTGAGCTATATGATTATTATGAAAGCAAACATTCACAAGCTAGAGATTAATTTGAGCCAATACGACCGCTAAGCACAAAAAAGACAGGCCTAGCCCCAAAGCTAGGAAAAGCTTCAGCCCCAAAGATCCTGAAGTCAAAGACAAAAGACAATGCACTCAGATTCCCTTAAAACAAATTTCAGCATCAATGGCTTGACTGAGTAGATTGAGACTCATCAGCCTGTTTTATGGGGGCATTTCATGCCTATCTCAGTGGGCAGAAGGGGCCACCCGTGTGCACCCCCGCATGGAGGCACTTACCGAGTCTGCAGGGCAGGTCTGAGCCATGCAGTGAGCGGCAGCCAGAAAAAGGGGCTCTGTTGGTAGTAGCAGGTGAGCATTAAATTACCACATGCACCACAAATTGTATCATGATGCTTTCCACTGTGGTATACAACAAGCACAGATTCGTGTTTCTTAACTGATTTTTTTTTAAAGAAACAGCAGGACAGGGCACTGTTCTAGCCTTCCAGCTATTGTCCAATTGCAGCTGGTGCTTTAAAGTGAATTCCACTAAGATTTCAAAAGCCTAAGTGTACCTCGTCTCCTTCCTTTCACTGAATGCTTTTATATGGGAGCTTTCCTACCTATTTATGCTTCTGTCAATTAAACAGAAATGGCTGGTTTTGTAATAAGAAAATGTGTGATTTCCGGTTCTTGATCCAATTTCTTGTTAACAGATTTTTGAATATAAAACACACATAGGAACTTGGGCAAGGTGTGGTTTTAAGGAACTAGCACAGAAAATGTGCTTACGATAAAGCGCTTCAATTGTGTTTTTTGAGGTGTGTAAGTACCTTTCTTGGGATAAACTAGCTGGAGGGATGCTGAATAGAAAAGAAAGAAGTTGCTAAAACTGCAGGGTATTCTGCACTAAATTCTGTGGAGCAGCTGAGGGAAAGGAGTACCTCACGCTTTTGTGTAATTGGCTTTCGCTAAACTGAGTAGTAAAATCGTTGATTAATATATGCCTGCAATCTCCAATCAGCTAAGCTATGCATTACACCATTACAAAGTATCTCTGACTGGAACAAGGCATACATTAACTTTTTGTCAAAGAACAAAGTGAAATTCTGCATAATCCCCATGTTACGGCTCCTGTTCTCTCTAGTTTAATCTACAACACTGGGAATTTGTTATACAACAAGAAACACATTTTAGGACTTGTCACATTTTGCAATTCCTTTTTGTGTTTAGAGCGTCATCAGCATTGTGGCTCTGGTTCAAGCCAACTGCAGCCTGCAAAATGAAATATACTCTAAAAATATCATAAAAATGGAAATTTTCAGCGTTAATCTCATGCAAGTCTTTTACATTCTGTAGTCAAACTATTTGAACCTGGAAGAGAATCCAACTGAAAATCAAGACTCTGCTGTTACTTGCAGTTTGTCACATCAGACCAGGCTGCACCCTTGGGTCCTGGTCCTTGTTAGGAGATCTTGCTCCATCCAAGGACCTACCAAAAAGTCTGCAGATGCGTTCAGGACAGGGTGGCTTTACACCAAAGGAAAAGACAGCGGGTGAGCAGCACAGAGGAGGCTGACAGGAAGAATGGCTCAACAGTTTAAGACAACAGCTCAAAATTCAAGCAATCTAGGTTGTAGTTCCTACAACCTCCTCCTACCAGTTTCTGGAGAAACTCTGGGCACATCCCTCCCTCTGTATTTCGGACTGTTGGCTGGGAAATGGGGAGACTGGCTCTCAGCAGAACTGCTGCAAGGGTGATTACAAGAAAAGGAAGGAAGGAGTGTGGGTTAGGGCTGTCCCAGGACAGATAACAGGGTTACTGGGGAGTGCAGATATCATCACCCCTGTAGTCCTACACAGATCCATCAGCAAAAATACGGCTCTTTGGGACCTCCAGCAGCTGCTGAGAGGCAGGGCATGCTTTGCTATTAAGGGTCTGGGACCTGTGTGCCAGTGTCACAGATACAAAGTGGAAGAGCTAATGGGACTTTCTCCCCACACCTCCCTCTTTTGATTATGTAAAATTCTTTACGTTATACAGGTTGTATGTCAGGGCTGAATAAGAACAAAGTTTGCAAATATGCATAAACAAATTACCATGCTGCCAAAGTCATTTGTATTTGTGACACATCTAATGCTCTTAAGCAGTGCTGTGGGTGAACCTGAAAGGCAGAAGTAGTATTTTTATGTTAACATGCTATAAAATGTCTTAGCAAAATAAGCAAGTCCCTCTGCAGTGGGTGTTTATTTTCCTTGATATGATATGATTTAGAAGATTCTCATGTGACAATCTTTTGTGTTGTATTTGTAAAACGATCTCTATGAGAATAGCACACTATTATAATACATTACAATATAAAGTTGCTTGAGCAGCAAAAAGCTCTTAATATACAGCTTCACAATGGAGCACTTAACTAGTTTAATACAGCTTTCGTGTACAGTATTTTAAAGAATCCCTATAAGCCATGTTTGCAGCACTCTTGGGAAAGCAGGGTAATGCTGAGGAGAACCTCCTTACCAGAGAGCTTCCTGTCACCCGACCGATCGTGTTGCTGTTCCAGCAAACCCAGGTGGGAACATTTTCAAGGAAATGTCGAATACTTCTCCTTTTGCCCAGAAACAGTATAGCTATTTTTAGGGATATTTTCCATTGGCCTGCAGCACACTTCAGTTGCTGTAGCATAATGGAGAGTGGCATATTGTATGTTACGTTGAATTGAGAAAATGACTATGTTGCATCATGTTTGCATTTGGCACAGAAGGATGCTGAGATATTCATATTTCCTCATACTTATGCCAATTTGTATGCAACACAGATTTATCATAAATAGAATGCAGGATCTGGGATCTATCCTGGACTCATTTACCCCTCTATCAATCAGGTGTAACACCTGATAGCACACAACTTTTTCAAGGGAGCTTGCAGTTAGTCCCACTGTATTGTGGTCATACTCTGTTTACAGTGCTTAAAAAGAAGGCAATGTGGTTGTAGAAAGAGCTGGTATTGTAATGTATACCTTATGGGCTCTGCTTATATAGACTTGTGAGGCTCAAAAATGTAAATATCCAAAAAGTATCACTTATTTCTAAAGCATTTTTGAATTAATTGGGCTCATGTTAAGCCCTTGCATGGGAATCCACTTGACAGAATGCAAAGGGTGACACAGGTGCCCCAGAATAACCCAGAGAAAAGGAGCTCTCAAGTAGGCAGTTAAGGCTCCTGGGTCACTAAGCACTTCTGGCCCCAAAGCAACTAGACTTCAGCCCCAGTTCCCCGTGTCCCCATGGTCCCCTCTGCAGGGATGTGCGTGTGGTGGAGGAACCTCTGCCATGGGAGAGCAGCCTGCAGCTGGGTGCTGCACCAGGACGGGGCTGGATAAGCTGCCGCGCAATCACGCTGTGGTGTTCTCCTCCAACACTGCATCACGTTTTGTGAGAAAAATGAAAAATACACCCTGGGTACTCTGTTTTAACCTAAACAACGGCTATTCCTACAACTAGGATAATATTAAATCAACTCTAGATAGCAGACAGAAGTGTGATTATGGACAATTACACAAGTGTCTTTGGAGCTGGAGAAGCTGTAGGCTTCTCCTCTCTCCGCCTGGCGAGCAAGGAGGCTCCTCACGCAGGAAGGGAAGCATCTGCAGCCCGCACATGGCGAATTGGTGCAGGGGTTGCATTGCTGCTCATCCCAGAGACTGCCATCCCCCAAGGAATGGGACAGCGGGGGTCACTACTGGAACTGCCTCTCATTAGAAACAGAAGATTTTAGCTTTCAAGACTATCATTATTTCAAAATATTTAGGTACACGTCTCTCTCTCCCCTCCGAAAATGGCACGTCTTTTATGTGCGGCTCTCAGCAATAACTAGAGAAAAGACTTTCTGATTTAAATTAGAAAGATCGGCTATACACTGTTTGGCAAGCTGAACTGTACATTAGAGTCACTTTTGATTTAGTCGTTTTAAGAGATCTGTTTTCTTTAGTCCTTGACAGTGGGTTAAAGATGCGCTTGGTTTTTTACATCTTATTTAGGAAAAATAGCAACTGAAAATATTTCCTAATGTTCTTATCTAAACCACCCTTTAAACATTTGGAGAAGATGAGCTGAAGGAATTAATTTAGGAAGTTCAATCTGCTGCATTAGACAGTATTTTGCAAGGCTCTAAGAGCATCTGAGGTGGAAGAAAATAGGGCAGAGGCCCCTCGTCCACAGCAAGATACTTATTAGGAAGGGAGGGGGCTCCATCAACATCAGGGAGACCTTTGCCACTGACTTCAGTCACATTAGGATTTCAGCTAGTATGAAGTATCAGTACTCTGATATTTTATCCTGTATTCTCAGCTGGTGGGGAAATAAATTTCGGCTCATTAGAAGAGCTCATTTATCCTGTGGACTCAAGCAATGACTGGGATTTAAGGCCCTCTCATAGTTTCTGTTGCTGTGTGGTATGCAATCTGGTGTGGTACTTGTCTTTAAAAGAAAGAAAATATATGGCTCTATTTTTCTTTTTATTTCCTATCTGTTCAAATACAGGCTGCAGCATGCAGCAGTGTCGCTGCTCGTAACTATCACATTTAATTATGCTTCATGCGCTGAATTTGGGACCTGAATGTCACTCAAGTGATTCTTGCACACTTTATGATGGATTTTTAATCCAAAAAACCTAAAGAAAACAGATCATTTTAATTTCCTAATCAGTTTACCAGATACAGGCTGTGAGGCATGGAAATATTTTGAGCATTTTCTATGTTTTATAATGAAGTGTTATTACAATGAGAGGCAGATGTTACAGCCCAGCTGCTGCCGCACGCAGTGGTGGCTTTTGTGCTCTGCACGCAACTTTATGTGTCAGCTCATGGCAAGACTCCAGGCCTCCAGCCAAGGACATATGACCGCGAGCTGCTGGTTTTGTTTCTTTTTTTTTTTTCCAGCGGATAAACACCTCAAAAATTTTAGAATGACTCATTTCTAGATTGGGGAAGAAGGGGAAGTGAATGTTTTCCTGTTCTCTCTTTGCAGAAGTGTGAGCTACGGGCTTTTTCTCTGGGAGCTCTGTGAGCAAAGGGGACCCGCCAGGATGGGTTTGCAGTCGGGTATGTTTGCTCCTCCACCATTCTGTCCATTCTGCTGTTTTCTCCTCCCTCCATCTTCATCTTTTAAATGAATGATGTTCCCGGGAGATGCAAGATTTATGCTTTCCCTGAAAGACGTGAAACAAGCCTTTCCTTTCAGTGGAGAGCATCTAAGATAATGAGGAACACACCAGCAGCATTAAACCAAACGTGCATCCGATCCTTGGGGGAATTGGATGCCTGGCATGCAGTATTTCCTCCAAGCATTTGAAAAGCAGCATCATTGTTCTTTCAGTATGTTTCTGAAGCAAAGGAAACAATAAGACATGCCCATAAATCCTTCACACCAGGGTAAAGACGCACGTGAAGCAGCAAGATTCAGACTTCATGGCTGGCCAGGCCAAGTATGAGCAGACGGAACTGGCTTCTCAGGGTCTCTACTGCCAGGTACTCACAGTAGGCAGACACACACGCATAGATTTTTCTCTTCGAAGTGTGCATGTGTGTTTCCTTTTCTTATACTACACTCTCACTGACAAGCAGAAGAATTCTAAGTAAGTGGCCATAGAAATCTAAAAGTAAAACCAGCCTTCCCCCCGCCACCATCACATATATCCTTTACTTTTTAGGAACAGCCTACGTAGTCCTCCCTTTAAAGAGTTGTTATTGCTTGATGTGAAAACTAAAAAGTGTTCGTAGGATGTTCAGCATCACAAGTATTGCTGTAGTTAGAGCTGGAGCTAAATGGTAAACAGCAGCACAGATTAGAAATTAATTTTGTTTGAAAGGAGTTATTTGGAAGTGATGGCATAAAACAGGCAGGTGTGTGGCAGTATAGCTGAGGTAAATATTTCTTATCCTGTGAGAGAAGATACACCTATAATTTAAGTGTCTATGGCTCAATATTTCATGCTTTGCCCTGTGGTCATTATACCCATTTAAAATGAGGTAACAGAAACCAGTGTATATGGAAAGAAAGAAGCCTGTACTCTCCAAGACATTGATTCACTTACATACTTAGAAGTCTGACCTTACAGACATTTATACTTTAAATCAATGCACAGTGAAAATACTGACAATTGACTTGAAAAGATGGTGCTAAACTCTATGGCAAGGTGCACTTTTTGACTCTAAGCATTATCTATGGGACCTGAGCACATCTTCTGGCTCACAGAGTTTAAGACTTACATAGACAGGGAAATTTCCCAGCAGTGTTGTTCTATCCACGCATTCGTATTGTGCCATCAGTATGTGGCAGGACTTACTGTTTTGCCTTTTTTTTTTTTCAGGGAGGAAAATCACATTAAAAAAAAGATGGTAGTCTAAAAAAGGCCTTAATAATTGAAAAACGCTGTCAAACTAGTATCTAGTATTTTTGCTTTATAAATCGTAGAAATTCGATTCAACAACTTTCCTAACTTTGATCCTGCTTCCATCATGGTCCTGCACATGTACCACAGCCTCTCAGTGAAGAGACGCTAAACATAATTTTGTTAAATTGTCCCAAGATGTTGCTGTTGAATGTCATGAAGCACTTTCTAGCTTCCAGGTCTTAGGGAGCTGCTTCCACAAGGTTTCCAGTCCCTTACAACACCGGAATAGGTGTGAAAAGACTGAAGAGAAACATCAGCAGCACCTGGAATTAAATTTAGTGCTTTTAACTGAACGAGTGTTCCCTTCTCTTTGCTTTGCACCTTGCCATACATCTGAAATAGCAATATATTTGATGCTGCTTTGTAAAGTTATTCGGTGACTGAAGTTAAAGGGTGGTGTCTTAAAAAACGAGATATCAACTATAACAAAATTATCACAGTAATTACTGGTTGCTCCTGTTCTCTTTTTTGTAGAATATTTCTTTCATTTATTTTTAACTCAATGGGTATTGGGAATCCTTATAATTATTCTGAAGATCAAACTCTACTCTTGGATGCTCATAACTCAGTATTTGGCCTTTTGAAACTGTGCCGAATGGTTTAATTAGTAATTACTCACTTTATTTACTGGCACTGTCACTTTATCAGAAGGAATTGTGCTTTCTGTAGGAAGTCTAGGTACTCCTACAGATGTCCTTCTAGACTGCACAGGTATTTGCTGTCTATGCGGAGAAAAGTCGCTACTTTATTAATACTGAAAACCTAAAAATAAGTACTTGAATACTTTTATACTGTGCTGTAATTGAGTCCAGTCACACACAACGTCAAGTGTTTTCTACCCTAATATTTGGGAATTCAGCCAAAACACTGTGTTTTTCTGCCAGAAGTAGCACACCAAGAATATTTCAGTACTCAACTACACTCTCATTAAAAGAACAGAGCTCTTAACAAGTTCGGCATTATTGTTTTCTCTTGCTAGATAATTCATGTGTTACCTAATATAAAAGGTTGAGAGCTGCATATAGTTTACATGCATTTCATGCAAACAGAAACTAATGGCATAACTAATTATTTTTAAGACATTGATTTTTAAGACATTGATTTTTAAGACATCACTAATACTCTCTTTGCCAAATTCATCTTAATACAGTCAGACTGCTAAGTCCTTGGAACATTATGAAGCAGCGGAAGGTGAGTTTGTTTCCACATTTATACACCAATCTTCGGGAGTAAAGGTAGGAATGCAAAATACCCCAAAAAGGGCCGTTACACAGTGGAATCTGTTAGCAAATGCCCCCTTGCAGTGGGATTCCACATGACGCAGTGAACTATATTCTGATCCTTACATGAGATTACTGTACAATTGCAGACTTACTATTTTCTCCTTATAAGGATTTCAATTAGTTTCTATTTTTTCAAAGCTGAACTCAAAAAAAATCCTCAATAACATGTTCACATTTAAATGAGTTCGAGACTCGAACAGCCGAAGCAGAACGAGACTTTGAAAACTTCCAACTCTCATGGCCTAATGCTTCTAAAAAGCCTGTATATCCATACACAAAATGTGTTTCTCTGTCTAAATAGTGGGACGTTTTTTTCTCCTTTTTCTTTATTCTGTCAGAACTTTCAAGGACATCTACTTATGTTTTCTAAGACAAATCTATTTTTCTGTATTAGCTGTATCTGTATAATAGCTAAATATTATTCACTTAATCTTAAATCAGGCTTTCTAAGCATCATATGTACAATAAAGAATCCATACAACATTCTTCTAAGGTTGGTAAAAAGTAAAAAGTAACATTGACATCATTTTACACAGCAGGATTTTAGGAATTTGAGGCAGAAATTATGAAATGACCCGAACAAGCATAGCGGAACAGAAAAATCCAGGCTTGCCATTCCCAGGAATTCTATAGTATAGGGTGCCTCTCTAAGTTCCTAGTTTTTGTTGTGTCAGTAAAAGAGGCAAAAATAAAATTTAAAATCCTTAGTATATTGCTTTACAGGTCATGCACATGGTTAGATAATTTACTGGTTACTCTATATGGTGCTCTAAGAACATTCTCAGTAGGTGACAAGAGTCTTTGAATAGTATTTAATTTCAATTTCAGTTCATTGCCTCTTGATCTTGTAAGAAACCACTTCACAGGTATATACAGACTGCTGCAAAAGTCCTTGCTGAAACTGTAGAACAAACAATCCAGAACCAGACAATTAATATTAGCAGGTTGTCCTGAAGAAACACATGGATTCATGAGAAACAAATAAAAGAGCAGGCACATATGTGCTTCTAATGCATCAAAAATTACTTATATCCATGTCTGCTTACTTGTCAAAGACAGGAGAAGGCACAGACTGAGTGCTTATATTGCACAGGAAAACTATAAATAATCCTTATGAGAAAGAAAAAAATGAATATAAAATGGTGGCAAAAGCACTGAATGCAATGAACACAGTTATGTTCCTCAAAAGCATCTGAATATCTTAAAATAAAAAAAGCATCTGAATTATCTTAAAATGTTGATATCTTTTATCACAAATGGATGTTTACAACCATTTATATTATATTCGTGTATCGTATGGGGGGTTAGGACTAGAGCTATTAATTGCCAGAACATTATTTCTGAATCAGGAGATCTTTGGATCACAACCCGTTGGCCATTGAAGGAATATTCAGGGAAACTCTAACCACATTCAAGTTTGTTCTTCTCTGTGACTGCAGCTTCTTTGCCAGACCATCGACACACAGGATTAATTTATAATCTCCATTAGACACTTCAGTATTTCTTAAACATGCAAGAGAATTTATTGACTGTCTGGTGTCCCTGGTCTTCAATTTTCAAACTAACAATTCAGTGTACAGTGCAATCTTAGCATGACTGTCACGCTGTCCTGTCTTATTGCTTAAGTACACCCCTGCTAAAATTACCACCCCAGCACACAGGGGGAATGAATACGAGATAAGAACTGCAGTTTGACAGTTTCAAAGGAAATGGCATAGGGATTTAATTAGCCCCTCTATGTGTGCCTCATTGATTCCTAGAGAGGTTTTCATTCTAGCGGAAGCAGATGTGGATTGCAGTGTCGGAGTTCGAGTTATTTTGCATGTTTTTATGGATAACTTCAGAAAGAGTAAAGCAGTCAGGCGTGAGAGGCCCAAACTGCAAATCAAGAGCTGAGCTAGTTCAGGAACTTATTCTTCTCTTCTTCTGACACACAATTTATATTAAAAATAAGAAGCAGAATGCAGCAATATGGCTATGAGGCTGAATTGAAGTCGTGACTATGTGGTATGTTTTGTCTCTGTTGGAAGGATGACTTAGTTATGTGGAAGAAGCTGTATAATCACATTCAATCATGACCTGAACATCTTGAGTATCCACAGGATCCAAAGCAAGGCAAGCATTATATCTTGGTTATTTACTATTTGAATGAATGTAAGGCAAAAGAAACTTCCCCGGGATCTGCAGAAACCTAGTGAAAGCTTTCAGCAGCGCCAATAATTCAAGGTCAGCCTTCTGACAGCACCACGAGCTTCAGCAGCCCTGGCAGCAGTCAGAGGGAGAGCGGGACGAAGCTGCATTACAGTTCAGCGCTAAGACACTTAAAACTGCTATTAACACCGCATAAAAGAATGTTCCCTATGGATCATTTTCCTCTAGCTGGATCAATATAGAATAAATAGACAGACAAACAGACAATAGTACAGTTAATAATGTTGCTTTCCTTGAGTTTCTGAGATTTACAGGGAATGAACATTTGGAGCTGTCCACCTCCACACTATGTAGCTGAGCTATTCCTGAATGTTTCCGGAAATGAGCTTTAGCTAGTGTTGCCTGTGGCACCCCTGGAAGACTGGGGGAGTCATGAATTACAAGATGCTAATCCCATCCATACAAAGGAAAATGGGTGTCATTCGTGGGAGTGACTTTTAATGCTTTCTTTAGGCATTAAAATATCCTGTCAGAATATGATAATGGCTTCCATAAAGGAAATGATTACTAGTAACCTGCACAAGAAATACTTTCTTGATGCTTCAAGGTTCTGAGGCTCTTATTTTGAGTTATTTCTTATCAAAGAACTTTGAGAAAATTTTGTTGGGTATCATCTGCACTATTCACATCCATTCCTTATACAGAATGGAGTGCAGGACTATACTTGTTCTATTGGTTTATCAACTTCTTTTGGCTACAGAGTAAGATATATGATTCTTTACGTTCAGTCGTCGATATCACTAACAGGAGGTGCTGCTGAAAACTCTGAGAACAGAACTTAGTTGCACTATGTGTCACTTTTGAGGAATGATCCAATTGCTAGATAACAAACACGGTTGCTCATTCTTCCTTTTGTTATGACCCTCATACAGGCCACATAGATGTTTCACCATGGCCATTTTCTGTGCAAAATAATGTGCAGTAAGCTAATACAGAAAGCATTCATTAAGGGTTTATGGAGAACAGGATGCTTGAGAATGCTGGTAGGGCTTAAAAAAAAAAAATGATGAGCAGCAAAAGATTTAGGCAGCTGTCTGCTAACCTACTCATATAAACTTGGGTGAACACAGGAATAGGTGCTTGCCGAGCAAACGGTTGGGGGATCCTTGATCTATGTGCATGAAGGAGCATAATTCCTTTTACTTACAGACAGACACAGTACATAAGTCTCAGAGAAGTGATTCAGATCAAAAGCTTCCTTTGCAACTTTTGATACGCAACAGACCAGTTCACAACACTGAAGTACAGTGAAAGTTTACATAGTAAGACTTCATCTATGTGATATGTGTCTTGTATTTCCATCATGTTCCTAACAGGTGACTCTCTGATCTGCTCATTCTTCTCCTTTATGCTGAAAGGTTTCAGCTTTCCTACATAGAAGCTGAGAGAAGCTGAGGGGTTTATTGTCTCAGTATGTTTGATTTTCCAGACTCTCACAAAGACGTTCAAGGAAGCAGACCATATGCTCATTCGGATATGACAGCTTCGGTATCTCCCTGACTCCAATATAACTCTTATCTGGGGGTGAATATTCACAGCTATGGACTTCATAGTTTTTCCCAGTATAGAGCATGACTTTCTCCATGATCATGGAGAGTTGCAAAATATATTTTCTCCAGGGCCTGTGTCACGTGTCACATATCTAGTATCAATATTAGCACTAGAGAAGAAAACATGACTAGCACTTTGTCCCAGCTTCAGTTGCTCAAGTCTCTAGCAGAAAAGCCTTTTTCAGTTATCCTGTTTTAAAAAAGAAAGTGAATATACCCTCCCACCTCCAAATCATTTTAGTTCTTCTCTATCTCATGAGAACAAGAGCTATAAACATCAAGATATTATAGTAGTTAGAGATGGTCAGGAGGTTATTTCCCTCCCTTGGAAAACTGAAAATTAGCACATTTTTGTCTAGAAAGAAAAAATTTCCTGTCAAACTCAGGCAAAATAAGTACTTTCCTTAATATAATTTGCCAATGACCTGGCCATACAATTGTTTACTTCTTCACTCTGTTATTGACTTCACATATGCTTAGATGTATCAAAGCTTTGAAAACTGAGCAGTTGTAGAAGCTTTAATGGAAAAAAATCATCTAAGTCTTATGTACCTAGGCTGGGTATTTCAGGTACAATTATTAGCTAATACTTAATATGCTTTTACAAAAATACCATATTTTCCTTATCCGCAATAAGACAGGACTCCATTTATGTGATCATTTTCTCATGTAGATCACATTTGCTTTGCAATTAGATCATGAAACCATTCATCAAAAGCAGATACAATTGTTTACTTGGATAGAATAAGACTGGAAGTTTGTAGCAGATCTTCATTCTATCAACTTTCTAAAACGACAACATCAACCAAACAGTTTCTGTCTTTCACTAACCTAATATATAGAGTTGGAAATCAGTTAAGGCACAACGCTGATCTTATGAAGAAGTGATCTGCCAAATCTCTGTAGAGTAGAAGTTATCAGGAAAATTTAGACTGTTCAAAGCAATTTACTTGACTAAAAGGATTTGAAAACTGTGAATGAAAAAGATCAATACTAATATGCAGGAAAACAAAACAAACAACTTTTTTTTTTTTATAATAGTGCCTCTATCCAGTGGTAGATTTCCTTAAGTGAAATGAAATGGCTTGAATCCAAGTAAATTGTGAAAGAATTAAAGGATTTCTCACCACGTGCACACACAACTTTTCAGACAGACTGCTTTTGCCTTAATTTCTCTCTCTCACACAGGCTCTGACTCAGAATACCTCATTGTCAATGTTCTATCTTCATTAGGATCAGACTCAAAAACTATCTTAAAAGGAAAGGGTAGGTTGCTTTATTTTGAGATGTGGTCTATTTGTTCACACTGGATAGACACATCTCTTGCTTTACTAGTTAGTCCAAAGAACTGAAGGGAACTTAAATCCAGGCTGCCTGCAGATTACAACTGTCCTTGCATGTGTCATGCACTGGGAAATATCCTGGTTTGACTTATCTATCTTCTTGATGTTGGCCAGATGAAGGCCTGTTATCCATGTGATGTTTCATGGGACTGTTCCTAACCCTATGCTTCAGATATATTTTTTTACACATTTAGGATTTCACTATGGCACCTTCTCCTTTATGCTGCTACTTGCGGTTCACCTCACTCTTACCACAGACATTTATCACACATTTGATGAAGAAATGTGAACATATGGCAAGTTTCTTCTTGAGCATATGCTTCATTGCCATGCACAAAAGGCAGGGTAGCTGTAACCTCTTGGTACCAATGTATGAGCTTATATTATCATCATATTATATAGAATTAATGAACCTTTTGCATTTCTTGCTTTCTTTACTTCTACAGCTGCATCTCTTCCTGTAGATACTAAAGATGCTCCTAACCTTTTCTTTGTTGGGATTTCTTTCAAAGTGTGTGATGCCTTTTGCTAGGGACTTCAGTTGGATTAAGGCAGCTATCTTGCTCCATTAATTACAAAAGCAGATAAATTGTCCATTTCATAAAAACATATGGTCATAAAAACAAGGAAAAAAACACAACAACCCAAAGAACCATTTGAGTCAAAAGAAGAGAGAAGGATTTCTTTTTTTTTTTTTTCCGGTGAAAATTTTGAAAAAAATATATGTTTTTGAGTTATCTTCACGGGTTGTTCATTTTAAAGTGAAATATTTTTAAGTATTAGTATTTTTAGACCTCTTTGAATTATTTAAATATGAGCCCAATAGGTAATGTTACCCCATTTTAAAATGTCAGAAGAAAATATTCTGAACCTTTTCAAGATAGTAACTTTCCATTTTGAAAATTATGATTTTTTTAACTTAAATTTTTAATCTTTTTTATTGACATGGAGACCTACATTTTGGGGCAATTTTTCTTTATTTGTCAATTACTATTTTTATTACTATTATGTTTTTTAGCCTCATCCTGGCACCAGGGAAGGAAAGTTGAGCTAGATCAAAGGGAAAAATTAACACAGACTTGTTACATTTTTACAAATTATATTTCCTCCCTCCCTTTCTATAAATGGCTGAAACCTGCAATTAAATGTAAAGATTTTGTGAAGTAAAAGCTTATTTTAGTTGCTGATGAGGCAAAAAAGTTCATCGGGATGGCAGGGTGAACATGATGTCAGCAGCAGTTCTTGAGAGAGTTGCAGAACAGCATTGCTATTTCTGGGTTTTCCTTCAGAAGTATGAATGATTGATTGCATTCTTCATTGCTTTCCATTTTCATAAATGATTTTAAAATTATATATTAAAAGAGTAGGATCCTGAAATGTAGAGGAAAGGAAAAAAAATCAGTCTGTTAGGAAATTTAGGTTCCAAAAATGTTTTGAGATCTGGATTTTCATGGGCTACTGCTGTTTGTGATTGTTTTTGTGACTGACACAACACATATGTTGCCTCAGTCATCTCTGAACAGATCAGTGCAACCGTTTGTCTCATGATTACCTTGATGAGATTAATGATCTCATGGTCATGGCTTAAAAATGGATATTCTGCCAGTATTGTATAAACAGAGGAAGCTGATATTGTTACTAATTGAAAACAATCTTGAGGCCTCTTGACAGATACTCATGTCTTAAGAATAAGCCTTAAATGAATAAAAATGAGATTTTTTTAGTTGCAGAAAAGTATTTTTTCCCTCAATAAGGTATATGTTATGGAAAATATGCTTTAATACATAATTCAATCTTGCAATCCTCTTGATAGATGTGAACTAGAATCATAGAATCATAGAATCATAGAATGCTTAGGGTTGGAAGGGACCTCTAGAGATCATCTAGTCCAACCCCCCTGCATACGCAGGGACACCTAGAGCACGTGGCACAGGACTGCATCCAAGCGGGTTAATGGATACAATAACCGAACTGCAAAAATGCAGTAGATTGGACCCCGTTCAGTTCTAGACATCCTGATGTCTCTCAGCAGCAGCACTCCATATCCTGAAAAGCAAGAACTGAGGAATTAAAAAAAAAAGAAAGAAAGAAAGGAAAAAGAAATAAGTAGTGAAATTAAAGACTAAAGGTTGTCTACACAGGAGGAATACTAAATTACCAGGGTAAAATAGTGCCTTACATGATGATAAAATGATTATAGATCAGAATAATTTCACTGATTTGGAAGTGATTTAAACAAAACTGAATTAAGGCTATTTTTATTTCAAATGAGAAAGGCCTCATGAGAGTTTAATCTGGATTAATTAATCTGTTTTACATCAATTAGTCTGGATTAATTTCCCAGAGTAGACAAGCTTTAAATTCAGGTTTCGCTGAATCAGGAATTATGAGAACACAACAAAAGCAGTTGTTTCATCAGCAAACTTGCTGAGGGAGCACTCTGTGCCTTCATCCAGGTCATTGATGAATAAATTGAACAGGACTGGACCAAGGACTGACCCCTGGGGGACCCCACTAGCCACAGGCCTCCAACTAGACTCTGCACCGCTGATCACCACCCTCTGAGCTCTGCCATCCAGCCAGTTCCTAATCCATCTCACTGTCCACTCATCTATCCCACACTTCCGGAGCTTGCCCAGGAGGATGTTGTGAGGGACGGTGTCAAAAGCCTTGGTGAAGTCGAGATAGACGACATCCACCGCTCTCCCCTCATCTATCCAGCCGGTCATTTCATCATAGAAGGCTATCAGGTTAGTCAGGCAAGATTTCCCCTTGGTGAATCCATGCTGACTACTCTTGAGCACCTTCTTGTCCTCCATGTGCCTGGAGACAACGGCCAACTAGCTGATAAAAAGTGACATTACAAAAGCTTTGGAGTCTGAACAACTAAGCTCTCATCTCAGAAATCTATTATTTGTACTGCAGTTTTGAGAGGAGTTATGAGCCAGAAGAGCTTTGGAGCTGGACCATAAAGACAGGCTGAAGGACCTCATTTCATTCTGGGTATTAGGCCCATGACAACCATGCCACACCACTTCTGTAACTGAGAGAGCAAACAGCAAAGTGATTCTATGACTATGGCTACACTGGGACTCTATAAAATAGCAACACTGGTTCACATTTGTTACTGTACGGCGAGAGCAGCTATGTGACTTTAGCTCAGAGATATAGTCCTTTAGAGAGGCAACATCATTCTAAGCTTTAACAGCTGAACAATTTCATTATATGGATACTAATGTAGAGTTTATAAAAACCCTGAAGAATGTGCTACTTTTTTGCTACTTTGTGAGTTTCCCTATATGCTTAAATGGCCCAAGGAGCTTCAGGCCTTCTTGTTCTTATCTTGTCTGCAAAAAAAAAAAAAAAAAAAAAAAGGGAATGCAGGTGGCCCTGACCAGGAGAACTCTGCAGAGGAGAACATGGTTACTTCTTGAAGCCAGCTCTTCCTCTCTTAAACATTAACATAAATTATTAACATAAATTAAGGCTGCCTTTGCTGAAGGAACTTGGCACTGACTGAAGCTTGACTGAAGCTGACAGGCTTCTCTAGTCTAGCAGAAGCTTGTTAGCAGCAGGTAAATTTTTGCATGATCTTATGATTCATTTTTTTAGCTCTCTTATAAATGGGTCACATAGCTCACCACTGTAGTCTGACTCTAGATTTTAGAATCTCAGGTCTTTTTACATCTCATGACATTGGGCAGGAGTGCTGAAGAGTGGCATTGCATACGCACACTTAAGGCCTCGCTAAAATAAAACGCGAGGAGAAAGTCATGCACAGAAATGGCTTAAAGAGCCGAGAACAGATCTTGTGCGTCCTGACTACCAGATAGTTCGCTCTTGCTAAGTTGCCATCAAGATGCCTTTTCAGACACTGACTTCAAGATTTAATATTTTAAAAGAAAACCTCTTTAGAAAACCTCTCCCAGGAAATGATGGAAGAAAGTCTAACGGAAATTAGACTGTCTTTACTAGCACAGGCAGCTTTCTCTGCGGGAATCTTAACTTCTCCCGTTCTTTGTGAGCATAACAAAACGCCACTAACAGCTCAGGGTTACACCGCTGTCCTCAGCAGTGCCTCTCAAGGCCCAAATAAGATAGACCTAATGCTCTCAGTAGAGTTTCACATAGATGACCTTATCACACTGTCCTGCTCCTCACTCAGAGGGGAACAGAGCGTGGAGAATTCACACTGGAAAATGAAATGGAGCTTCGAGTTTTCACAAAGGGAGATATGAATTCTGGCCTCATCAACTGTTGCCTGACATTGGCAATCGACTCCGTCCGCCGAGGCGGCCAGGCACGTCCAACCCGTGCCCCCGGGTTGGACCTCGTCCCCGCACAGACACCAATATGAGGATGCTGC
>NW_010582403.1:32386-45952 GCF_000705375.1 Tinamus guttatus | reverse complement strand
GACAGGGATTTGCGCTGCTCCTGAGGGCACCGCTTTCTCTTCGGAAAGGGGCCGCAGTCTTCAGGCACTTCAGTTTTCAGCGCCCGCTCAGATTCAGCGGAAAGAGAGGATTTGCCCTTTCTGTGTTTGTGTCTTTTCCGTTTCTTGGGTTTCTCTTCCCCTGGGTCAACTTTTCGGCTCTTCTCTTCAGTTTCCTCCTTGTGTTTCCGTTTGTGCCTGCCAGATTTTTTGTGTTTCTTTTTCTTCTTGTGTTTATGGGATTTCCCAGATTTGCTCTTACTGGCTACGTTTTTACCACCATCATCTCCCTCCACTTTACTAATGCTTGCCAAGCCGGACTCCTGTTTGAACTGGGAGCAGGAAGACAGAGATTTGTTTTCCGTTTTTACAGCAGAACTGTTGGCCATGCCTTCCCCCTCCTTGGGTCTGCTCGCGTCACTCGATTCCGGAGCCTGGACGTTTTCTTTACAAAGACCTCCTGGCTCCTTGGACTTCTCTGCCCCTTTAGCTTTAGCATCTTTGTTGCGAGAGAGCTTGAAATCAAAATATAAAGGATTACAACTGTACGAAACAGATGGTTCTGCTTTGGTAAATATAAGAAGTTCTGAAGGCCACTGCAGAGTAGTGCTCTCGTCTTTACTCAGAACCGGAAAAAAAGGTCCTGTCGGATGCTTTGGTCCTTCGGTGACATCTTTACAGCTTGGGACAGGCTGAGTGACTTCCCTGGTGGTGTCCGGCTCCGGGACATGGCTTTCCATGAGAAGCTTGCTCTCCTGCACACCTGCATTTCCCAGGCCTTCCTTGGGCTCCGGTTTCTCCGGTTTGCCCAGCGGAGCGGCCGGCTCGGCGGCGCTCGGCTCCCTGTGCTGCGTCGCGCTCTCCGCAGCCTTCTCCGGGTGCTTGCCCGCCCTGGGCCTGGGGGAATTGCCCTTCTTGACCTCATGTGCAGTCTTTTTGTTCACATTTTCAGCTTCCATTTGTTCCGTAGACTTCATGAAAAGCAGGAATTGAAAATTAGGCTTTACTTTACAGTGGGCTGGGGGAATATAATGATAATATTCTGGTTCAACTGCCATTGGTCCGTCTTCTCGTCTCATCTTTTTTAGCTTAGATAACGTAGTGGCTAAAGCGCCGCCATCCCGATCGTGCTGCTCCTCTTCCTCTGCCTTGCCATCAGAAGTGGTGGCACTCTCGCCCTCACCAGATTTCTGCAGACCCCCCGAATCCGACCCCCTTTCATCAGCTTTTGTTCCATCTGCAGAACTGGACTCCTCCACGTGGTCCTTGAAAACAGAGGCGATGGTCTCCAGCTTTACTGGAGTCTTCTTGGCAAACGAAAACGACACTCCTATCTTCTGCAGCGGAGTCCCCAAGGTGTTCTTAATGCCAAAACTGATCGCTTGTGCTGCCTGCGTGGGCAGCTGGTTTGGCAGAGCAGTGCCCCCGACCTGTGCAGCGTTCAGGAAACCCCTGTCCACGGTGCCGTCTGGAGCGTGGCCGGAGCTCTGCATGGAAGAACTGCTGTTGGCCGCGGGATCGTCGTCATCGCCAGCTTCTTCGTCCACAGCCACCGTGGTGGTCCTGAACATGGGGCCGCTTCCAGGAGCGCTGCGGGAACAAGTTAAAGTAGAGCACAGAGCTGACTACCGCCCATGCATCCACACAGTCAGCTTCATTTAGAACCTAAAATAACATTTTAGCCACTTCCAGTATTTTTGCATCCAGATACAGATATATTCAATATTATGTGTCCATGTTCTTACTTTACAATATTAAGTAGTGAAGGAAACTGCCTATTGGGGATGCTCTGGACTGCCAACTTACTCTTATTAAATGCACAGAAATCGGGTAAATTCCAGCACAGAGCTTTCCCTCAGAGCCTGGCTGGTCGCGGCCCGGGCAGGATCGCCCCCACTCACCACTCCGGCTGCCTCCTCTGCTCGGCCAGCTCCTGCAGCCGCCGCAGGGCCTTCTCCTGCTTCCTCTCATCTTTCCGGGATCTCGAGGAGACGTTGCGAGCAAATTCCCTTTGCTTGAGATCCTTCAACCTCTGAGGCAAAAGAGACAGGGACAGATTAGACGGAAGCGGCTGGCGCTGTGGGTGCCAGAGCGTCCCGCGGCCGCGGCGCCCGTGCTGGAGCGGACCGGCCCGCCCGGGCTTGCTTAGCGGGCCCGGAGAGGAGCATCTCAGCCCAGCAAACCCAGCGGAGCCACCGCCGGCTACGGGAGAAGGCATCAGTTGCTCCTGGCTGTGACTCCCGGGTCTGCATACACAGTTCTAGGCAATTGGAGGGGTTTTCTGCCGATTTCCAAGCAAAAAGCAAGGGCTGGAAGAAAAGGATCTGCTCGTTCTGGTGCTCTTACAGGGTACAAACGTAGTCGACACACAGCGCGGGCCAAAGAACAGAGGGGACGGAGCTGTTCAGGTGCAAGGGGGAGCCCCGGGTGTCCCATCCGACAAAAGCAATGTACACGTTACATTGGAGAACGTGCCCAAAGCGGGACAGCAAACGAGGGACAGCAAGGACACCACAAGCAGCAGCTCGTTTGCAGCTTTGAGCCAGGCTGCAATGGGACACGCCAGGATGCCGTGGGGTCTCTGGGGATTCAGTATTTCTGGCCCCCTTGGAGTGCAAGTCCCCCAGGAGTCGTATGAGGAAGCAGATCTAAACGCAGCAATTTTCAAGCACACAAAGTCACTGAGAGAATATAAATATTCAATTTAATAGGAGCTGAACCTCGAATTCTTTGGACAACTTTTGAAAATTCTTGCTTAAAGCATTAGGAAAAGAGGCTGTTTTTCCTGCAATTACACGCAAAAGCTGCCCAGCCGTTTTCAGGGTGCTATGCAGAAGTTTAAGTAACAGAGAACAGCAAAGACAGACCTAAACCATCAAAAGGGACTAAAATAACTCCCTGCCCCTCCCCTTTCCTGGTGCACAATTTGAACCCCTTGCAAAAGGCCCAATTCTCAGAGCATTTGTATCCACCTTTGGGAAAAGGCTCAGAAGGTCTTTAAACATTGCATGAAGGGCCCCATAGACTAAAAGGCAGTGAAAGCAGCTGTCACTTCAGAACAACCCTAAAATAAAATGCACGAATCATTGCAAGTGGCTCTGAAGCCTTCTGGCTGAGCCCACCTCTTTGCTGGAGCAGCATCACAGACACACAAATGTACCAACGGGTTCATTTGGAAAGGAACCCAAAGAGCACAGGAGAGGGAAGAAGTTGCCCAATGTAAAGAGAACATTGCTTTGCGAGGAGGAGGAGGATTTGCCACCACAGAGGATGCTCTCACCTAACCGTTACTTGCTCGGCGTGGTTGAGCTTCACCAAAAATCAGAGGGGAGGACACACACACACACACACAGAGAAAAAAAAAAAAATAAATACAGCTACCGACACTGGTAGAAACTCACTCTTCTGATGGGAACTCCAAAATTAGAAGGATTTGCTTTCAACACATCGGCTGAAAATGTCACATCACGAAGAAAAAAAGAAAGTAAAAATGTAACACGAGTGCAAAAGAAGAAACACAGAAGTCAAGCGCTACTGCAGGGGCCCTCGGTGCGACGGCCGCTGCTCTACGAGCGGGAGCTGAAGCCACCGACGCCTCGGGGCAAGTTCGGGGAGCCTGGGGAGGGGAAGGGGACGCGTGGGACACGGCAGGGTCCCTGCAAGGCCGGGGGATGCGGCCGGGGCCGCGGGCCGAGCGGATTCACCCAGCAAGGCAAAAGGCTCCAGCAAGTTAAAGCCACCAGCGGCTGAGAAAATTATTGAAGTGGGGCTGATGCCAGGGCTACAGGTCACTCATCGCTTTGGTGGGGGTAAAAAGCGACCGTTTGCAGCAGAAAGGAAGCATGACTTAGGGCTTTGAAGAGGCAGGTGCGGTGCTGACCTCCGAAACGCGCCTGCAGCCTCCCAACGGGGCTTCCACCAGCTCCCACGAAATAAAAGGGGCTCCCGGAGCCACTTGGGAACAGCTGCCCGCAGTGAGACTCCATGTGTGACAACGTAAAGTTTCAGTGAAAACAGTGTATTACCCCCATTTCCCTGCACTCCGCCCCTCGAGCGCCTCTGCTCCCTCCAGCCTTCCACCTCTTAACTATCACTGCCCATCCTGCGGGAAACCCCGGGAGATCGGCCCATTCTGCAGGCTGATTCTGCAGAGGAATGCGGGAAAGAGGAGCCCGATGCTGCGGGAAGGTCGGTCCAGCCTGGCAGCTGGTTCTGCTTGGTGAGCCGGTGCCTGACGGCACCCGAGAACAGGATGCTCCTTTCGAGGGGCTCTTTGCTCTGGCTGTGCCCGTGAGGAGGATGGTGCTGGCCTCTGTTCAGTGCTGGCCACCAACAGAACTAGAGGAAACGGCCGGAAACTGAAGCACCAAAAGTTCCACAGGAACTTAAGGAAGAATTTCTTAACAGTGAGGGTGATGGAGCACTGGAAGAGGCTGCCCAGAGAGGTTGTGGAGTCTCCTTCTCTGGAGATCTTCAAACTGCCTGGATGCCGCCCTGTGCCCCGTGCTCTAGGTGACCCTGCATGTGCAGGGGGCTGGACTAGGTGGCCTCTAGAGGTCCCTTCCAACCTCAACCATCCTGTGATTCTACGAGCGGGACCCCGCGCTCGGGCGCTGGCCGGGAGCCGCGCACCCCTCCAGGCAAGGCCCCGGGATGTGCCCGGCGGTTCAACAGCTGGAGCCGCTCAGCCGAGGCTCTGAGCCCTGGAAACACAGGCAGGCTCCCCCAGGACTGGGGCTTTGGAGAAAATCCACAGCTTTCCTGGAGCAAGGAGAGCGCTGGAGCAAGAGGCCACCTCCTGCTGGCTGCCCGGCCACCGCGCTGCCGTCCTGCGCCACCAAGGAGCCCCCGGGCAAAGGCCCTGGAGGGGCCAATTAAGGATGTGTAAAGGGGTAAATCCAAGGGGAAAGGCAGAATTCAGAAGCTGCCGTAAGAAAAGAGGAAGAGCTGAGCCTACAGTGCGGCTATCCCCACGTGAGATTTTGCCTGGGAGATTACAGCAAGGTGAGACTTCTCCAATCCCAAATTAAAGCACGCTGCTTATCAGGCTCGTGACCTGACAAAAAAGTAGATTTTCTGAATTTAAGTTGCTGCAGCCATGCGATTCCACTCAACTGAGGCCCCATTTAAGAGCCACTCTATGCTTAAAATGGCACAGCAGGAAGATCACAATGTCCTCAGAAAAGATTCAATCTGACTGAATTAACAATTTTGATTTTATTCCCTCTTCACTTCTTTCCCGACAACGCCTTTCCAACCTATGGAAATGTCCCACAGAGGAACAGGACACCAACGCCCCCGTGACACAGGCGGGCTCGTCGCTCCCGAAGCTCGTGGCGCTCCCGGGCACAGCGCAGGGCTGCGCAGTTATTTACTTCACCCTGCACAGAGAGACTCCTTTTACTGCCACGTGTGTGTGTACAGTTAAGTGCTCGTGCCCATATTCAGGAAATACATGAAAGGAAAGCTACAGAAAGACCACGTTTTCCTCCCGGTTGGAGTGAGTGCCTCTCGGTGAGCTTGGCAAAAGTTCCCTCGGAAATCTGCTCTTCACAACGAGTCCTAAAGGAGCCTGTTTCTATTGGGCAGGGTCAGGGACTCAGGACAGCTCAGCCTCCCCGGGCTTGTAGGGAGCCCATGGCTACAGTACAAACCTCAGGAGAGGAGCAAAAACAAAAAAAAGAGGGAGGAAAAAGGAGAAGAGAGCAGCCCCCAAATGCTGCATTAGTTAAACGCCTCACACCGCCCCGGGGCGCGGGACACGGCTCCCGGCGCGACCTGCATCATCCCGCACGCCAGCCCAACGCCAAACAGCTTTGCTCGGAGGCAGAAGGCAAACGAATCAGGGGCCACCTTGGTGTAAGGCTGTAAAGATTCGTTTCCACTGAATCCAGCACCCGCAGAGCCTGTGGGGGCTCTCAAGGCCCTGGGCATTGCGTAGTGCCCAGCTATGGGACCGCATGCCTGGGTACGCCCGGCGCCGCGCTCAGCACTGGGCTCCTGCTGTGGCTTCCTGCATTTTGCTTCCTCACACGTTGGACCTGTGAACTAGAGGCACCAGCACTGCCCCGATTCGGGGGGGCCCTTCGGCTCTGCTTTCCTGTCCCAGGAGCTAAAATAGCCATTAAAAGTTCCAGGGCAGTAGGGCAGCTTTCCAGGACACTAAAGGAACTTATTTGACCTGTGGTAACGGCCCTTCCCACTGAATGAATTTTCAGGGAACAGGGTTTACTTTTCTCTTGCAGTGCCACTTGTATGGGAACAGGTTGGTTTTAGTCCTTTACCTTCCCCTTGGAGAGACTGAATAAAGTCAGTGGTTTCTAAGGCCATCTGTATTTCTCATTTCAAGTATTAACCTTATTTAAAACGAAAAATCTAGAAAACAACATTGCACATCCCCAGTAATGTTTAAAATACAGGGACTTAAACAGCTTTGTGCTAATAAGTTTACTTTCCCAGTTAAAGTAATCTAAATATATTGCCTTTGGCAAAGAAACTCAGTGTTGAGGCTCACTGTGCGGTGAGGTGACCCGGTTATATCCGCACCCTGCGAAAGCAGCGCACTCAGGACACAGGAAAACCTCCCCTTTAGCTGTTGGGTGTCAACAAGTTGGTGGTGGGTCCAAAACTTAGCCGGGAGGGATCAATACACTTACCTATTGCCCCTGTTTCGCAATAATCCTGAGCTCCTTCCTGGAATACAAGACAGTGTCTTTGTAACTCGGGAGCAGCGAGGGAGCTGGGGGTGGGATGCTGTTCGCAGGGAGGGTCTCCCGGCCCGGAGCCAGGGAAGGGACGAGGCAGAGTGGCCCCGTCGCAGTGCCGCCAGCTCCAACCTCTCCAGGGCACGGAGGGCCCTGCGGAATCCACTCAACAAGCTAAGGAAAACGAGCAGCCTGCCCCAGCGCTGCCTCTCCAGCACAGCTGCAAACCACTGCGGGTACCACAGGGTTGGCTGGCATTATCTAGGAGGCAAGAAGTTTTATTGACCCTTGGCATTTTTAGATAGGATATATACATATATATCCTATGTGACTACATATATATGTATATATAGTCACACACAGTTTACACCTAGTCTGCAAGTGCATCTCTTCCCTCTATGCAGAGACCCCTTGGCTGCAATAGGATTTTTTTTTTTATCCTACAGGAATTGGGCAGAACGCAACCTCGATTCCAATCATCATCTCACCCACTTTAGGAACCATGAATATCCTCACTGAACAAAACTGTTCAGCACTGGAAGGGGCAAAAAGAAAGACAGCAGTGCAAGCCTTTTTATTACAGTTAAATCTTCTGGGGATGTGACAAAGCTCTAAGTCAGTCTCATTAGCCTGCTTAAGGAAAATAACCATGTTTGCCTTTCTGTAACTCTGCTTTCTTGCCCAGAGATGCAGAATAAGAAACAATAACGTTTTTAAAGGCCCAGTGGTTATTTTAAAAAACCAACTGACGCCTCTGATTAGAGTGCCCAAAACGAGCCCGTCCTGCGCGCTGAACGGCAGCGGGACCAGCGGATTGTGGCACTTGTGCAAACGCACACGGCTACTGCTGCACACTGAGCCCACGGGTGACGTGTCCAGAACGCCACGCTGGACAAGCAGGTTTCTTCCACAGAACCCAGCCTGCCTTGGTGTCCAAGCTCCCCTGCAGCTTGGGGTTATTGCTGGGCCGTTTATCAAGAAATGGGAGGGCTCCTTTCCCCCAGCACCTGCCTGAAGCTGCTGCAGCAGATGCAGGAGCATCAGGTCCCTCGGCCACCCAACAGCAGCACCAAAGCCACAAACCTTCTCTATCTACGAGCAGACTGAGCCACGCTGCATTCCCAAGGCTTTTCTCATCACTTCTCGCACCCTCTGCTTTTACAGCAGCAAGACAGTGCTTATTTCCCACAGGTTTATTTCTCCTTCAGCAGCATCTCCAAGTGCTAGAAAGCCTGGCACAGCGGGGAAGCTCCTGCCAGTCTCCCTATTAATGCCCGGCAGTTTCGAGCTGCTGCTGTCGCACTCATGGGTATCTCCACGGTGCAGGGTCAGGCTCGAGCAGGGCCTTCCACCTCCTAAGTGCAGCCCCACAATCGCGCTCGAGTTTCCACTGAGTCGATGGGAAACTGCAGGTGAAGGTCCCTGCTCTCCAGCACCACGTCCGGGCTGCCAGCCCTGGCCAAACAGCCTGCTTTCCCAACACAAGGCAAATGTATCAAATTCTGCTCTTAATTCTACTAAGCTGCAGTTCAGAGCACTTGAGCTGCCCTGTGACAAGGCCTCAGGTTAACGCTTCTTTAGTGAACCGTGGTGGAGGAACACATCCTGAACTCAATACACACACAGAACATCAGTGCTGCAATGCCACATTTGTGTTATTAAAGCTGTTGCTTCGTGGCTATTTTGCAAGACTCAGAACTCTACAGCACATCCTCCAGATAAGTCATCAATACTTACATTGTAGCAGTGCAACCATTAATCACTAAGATGAACCAAAAACCTCCTGTGAGCAATGTCCTCTCTGGAGAGGCCCAGTGCAGCTCTGCTGCACATCTGCATCTCATTTAGCAGCCTCAGATGTTCACTCAGATTCCACTAAGGCATGAACTTTTATTAACTGTGCAGTAGGAAGTGTTGTGTAGCCACTCCAGCATAGCCCTACCTTTGGGACCAAAGCCAATTCCACATAAATTCCGAATCCATCCTCTCATGAGGATTAAACGATTGGGAAACGGCTCGTTTTTTTTTATCATTCCTTTGACATGGCCTGTTATTTCCTAGTCTGTTTTCAGCAACTTGACAGAACACAGACTAAAGTACTCAAATGTGCGAATCGCTGCGCTCCGAAGCAGCACCGCTTCAGAGCCCGACGCAAACGGGGAGCAACCCATAGCCACACATCCTCCTTCCAGTCTAACATCACCCATTCCTGCTCATGGCTAGTTCAGAACTGAGCTGCTTTTTACATGAATATTCTGCTGGGGACATAAAAATTTTACCCAACAGCATCCAAAACCTGCTCCTGGGGCTATTGGCACATTAGGGAAATTCAAAGTATCAACCAAAACAAGAGCAGGGCAGCGAACACGAGGCTGAGGACGGTGCTGCAGCAGCTGGTTACCTGCTTGTGTGCGTGGTCGTAGGAGTTGATGTGGTTGTCAAACTCCTGGTGCTTCTGGTACTGCTTGTCGCAGAGCTCGCAGTAGAAGTTTGCTCGGAGGTCTTCCAAAGCCTTGGCGATGGCCTTTTCTTTATCAACATAATCCTGCAAAATTAACCAAAAACCCAAATAACGCTTCAGTTCGACTTTCGATGCAGCGATCTGGAGGCTGAGTCACTCCTCGAAGGAAACGGGCCTTAGAGCACTTAGTGCCCAGCTCACTGAAATACTTCTCCTTAGCAAGCTGGTCTGCACAAACCAAAAGCTGGGAATAACAACTTCGGCAGCACTGCCAGTGCTGCTCCAGGCTGCCAGGAAAACGCCTCCTGGGACAACTGTGACGGCAAAGGGAGGTTCCAATCCCCACGCGGACGCAGCCGCCTGCTCCCGTCGGCCCTGCTTGGTGGAAGCGGATCCCAGCGCTCCCGACGCTGCTGCTCCCGCGCCCTGGGCACAGCGTTGCTCCCCTCCAGGCAGGGAGGCTTTCCCCGGAGCAGCGCTGTGCACGGAGCAGAGCCCAAGCGCGGCGGTTACGCGGGAGCGCGCAGGGAGCGGCCGGTTAGCCGGCTAGGATAACAACGGTGCTTTAGATGCTGTAGCCTCTGCACGGGGACAGAACTAACCCTCCGGCCAAAGGAAAAGCTGGGGAAGGGTGGCTTTAATAGAAGAGAAGGCGTTGACTTGATGCCTATTGACAAAAATGTTATAAATACTCTATGATAAAGAACAATATACTCGAAACAGCCTATCCTCCATAGCTACTTAACACGGCACCTTCAACACTGGAATAAATGTAGATCATAAAAGGCAAAAATAGCATAATATGAGAAAACACACACGAGAGGTTAAAAGAGTCAGTCTCCAGAACAAGCTTCCTATGGGAAATGTCCTTATATTAGGAAGGGGAGCTAGCAAAAAACACAGACGAAGCGTTTCTAAATGTGTTTACAAAGATTTTGTACCGTCTGCCTCACATTTATCATCCCAAAATTACATTTATATGGTGCTGTTGAGCATATTTACTACAGCACAAGATGAATTGCAAAAATTTCAACACCTAGGAGAAAGCAAATCTCAAAATTCTACTGTTAAAAGGCTTTTAAAATATACATAAAGCACTACTGCACTTCTTCAAAAAAAAAAAAAAAAAGGCTGTTTCAGGCTCCTGCTTTCTCAGTTCTATTACCCGAGGCCGAGGTCTTGCTTAAAAAAATTGTATCTGCAGGCTGGGCCCTGCCGTGGGTCTCCCGAAGCCGGGAAAGGGAAGGAGAGCAGCGATGGCCAAAGCTCTTCGGAGCGCAGAGCCACTTCCTGCGGAACGGGCCGTTCCCCCGGGAGCCTCCTGGGGCTGGAGCGCCAGCAGTGCCCCGCAGCGGGGCGGGAGGCGCCGGGACTCGCTGCTTTGCTGCTGCTGCAGCGTTGCCCCCCGCTGCTCCGAGGCTCCTGCAGGGCTGCTCAGGCTGCCGCCCCGGTTGGCAATTCCGGAATGACTCCTGCGGAGCAACGGCGAAACGCACACACGCGTTTGGGCTCTACGGGATTTTCACAGATTCATACGGAAAATGCAGGAGCTGGGCAATATCCATGAGGAATCCATGGTAATAAAAATCCATGGGAGTTGTGGGAAGCGCTACCGCTCCACAGAGTTCCTGGGAAAAATCCATGGGAGTTGTGAGGAAGCACTACCGCTCCGCAGAGTTCCTGGGAAAAACAGGGGCTGCATCCGAGGAGGAGGAGCCCGGCACAGGCAGCTGGGCACACTCAAACGTGCTTGAAAAGACAACTGCAAGAACTAGGACCTGCGCCGCAAAACTGCCCTGCAGGCTCGAGACCAAACATCATTACAGGCAATTCACACGAGAGCCCTCCCAGCCGCCTGTGGAATAAATGGTAATTTGCTCCTGCAGCTGCTGCTGCTGCCCGAAAATCCCCCGCGCCACAGACGGGGGCGAGCCCGAGACCCCGCGGGGCTGCCGTGCTGCCCTCGGACACTAATGTCACAGCGTGACCCGTCTGTGCACCGTGCGCCTGGGCGCCGCAGCCCGCACAGGAGCTTAGTGTGCCTTGCTGAGAACACTAAGGGCTCAGCTTAGCAAAAAGACATAAAAAGAAATTTTTTTAAAAAAGCAGGAAGACATAAATTTTTGTAGCTGAACAAACTGCCTGCAGCATTAGCAGTTCAACCAGTGCAAAAGCATTTTAGATCTGCCATGGTTATGTTTAATTTTAATGGAATGGAATGGAAACTACCTTCCCATTATTCCTCCAAGAATGGCAGTTTATGCAAAACTGCTTTATTCCACTATCTCCTACTCTTCTCCAACCCCCTCTCAAGTCCCAAGGAAATGGGATAAGGAAGCTTTCCTAAGACTCGATGTGCTTTTCCAGGTTGGTGAGCAGAGGAAGGGATTAAAGGCCTGGCAAAGCCCAGGCTCCCCGGTGCAGAGCAGCCAGCTGGGTGCTGCTGCACGGGGCCCATTTGAATCATTTATCAGCCATTGGCTTACAAAAAACCAACACAGCCTTCTTAAATCCCGTGGGAACGTGAAATGTATATTCTTTAATGCTGAGAAATACTCCTGAAGAGATAGAGGGCATTCATTTCTCAAAATTGGAGCCATTTCCTACCTTTTTAAAGAAAACAGGATTCCTGCAGTGATTTGACAGTATTTTTTCCCCCCGCTGCTTACTCGATAACAAGAGCTCAACCCCCTTGCAGTGGAGCTGTCCACGTCCAAGCTGCACGTGTGGATCTGGCACTGCCAGGACGGCAGGTCTGCTAGGAACCCTTGGCAGTCCTGGGTCTAGGGAAGGAAATTATCTGCCCACCCCAGAAGGGCAGAAAAGCCCATTGGTAAAAGCTCTGCGGCTCCCCTGCAGCTCTTGAGGAGCTAAAGAAACACCAAAGCTAATTCCAACAAGTGAAGAATCAGTTTGACATCTAAGTAGTGTCAGTATTAAAAAAAAAAAAAAGTGAATAAAATAAGTTCAATTCCTGCTACTTTAACCAGAGCCTAGTGCCAAGAGCTCTCTCCCACCAGGATAACCGCTCTCCTGCTCAGCCCCCAGCAGCTCCGACACCACCGCAGCCGTTTCAGTACCTTGTACTTCTGCCTCAGCTCCTCGGTGTCTTCCTTCTCCACTTCCAGCACTCGCCTCCGCTCGGTGGCATCTTCGGCGTAGTCGAGCTTTGCAGAGAAACGAGAGATGCAGTTTGCCCCATAAACGCTTTGTGCTACTGAGGCTGCCAGAACGTCTAATTTAAAAGGTGGGTTCGAAACAGAACTGCTGCATATGGCACTTTGCTCTCCTTGTTTTGTCATCCCACATACAAAACAGGTCATTAATCCTTCCGAGCTGGTGGCTCCTAGCAGGCCCATCCACTGCCAGCAGCAGCTTTGGCTTTAGGGGAATGAAGCTCCCAAAGCCAAGGAATTTCGGAGAGTATCCAGACCTCTCAACTAGATAATTGAGGTATTTTGCAGGGAAATGTTTCCTAACGGGGCAGATTTAAGAGCTAGGCTTTCTTCAGGTTTGTTGCACATGTTCCTGCCTTCAAATGTGTCCCTGGAAGCCCCGAGACGCAGCGGAACACGGGACTCACCTCCATCTCCATGCGCCCCATGCCCATGACATCGTACTTGACGACGATAGGGATGGGATCCGTCCTCCCTGCAACAGGAACACACGGAGGCGGTGAGGGGCCCGGCCGCGGCCGCCACGCGCTCGACACATTGGGTTTGGGTGGTTAGAGATCTTGCCTTGGAGTGCAGAGACCAGAAAGCTACAGTGAACCAAACACGAGCCATTCTCACAGCTTACGTCCAAAACCTGCTGCGCGGCTCCAAAGCGGCTGAAGTTCAAGGCACCTGGAGTGCTGCTGAACATTAACCCGTTATATAAAACCTGCCTGTGGTTAATGTGCAACCGTGGCAAGTCCTAGTGTAGGACCCCTGGGGAAGGAACCTTCTCGGTGCTTCCACACGAGGCAATATCTACCTCTCACCTCGTGGCGCCTCGGGGAAAAATAAAACCATTAAACATATTTTCTGGTGTATCACACTAATAATTAATTATGCCTCTTGTAAGAAAACGTAGAAGCTGCCATCCCAAATTTTGCACCTTCTCAAGCCAAAGCCCTCTGCTCCTGGGGGAGCTGCTCTAGCCCTGGCCCCTGTAAGCTGTGAAAAGGGCTCGCTGCGAAGAAAATTGACTTTGAACTAATCAAACTATGCTGGAGATTGTTTAAAAAAGAAAAAACAAAAACAAAAAAACATATCTTTAATCCACTCATAACCAGCCAAACAAAGCAAAATGGGGCAGACAAGCACTTTACTACCACAGCTTTTTTTTTTTTTTTTTTTTTTTTTATTTTTTTTTTTTTTTTTTTTCTACACAACTCAC
>NW_010582403.1:4700-28903 GCF_000705375.1 Tinamus guttatus | reverse complement strand
CGCCACAGGGACACGGAGGCTGCTGGCGGAGAGGGGACTTTCGAGGCCGCATTACCCTGCTTTGTAAACACTAACTGAAGGTGTAACTGCTTATTTGAATTAAAAAACTCTGCGGTGATTTACATGGCAAACACAAGCCTCGAATCATTCGTCTATGCCAGAATTTGCGTTCCCTGGGAGGACACATTAAGATATAAGAAGATAAGACCACGTTTGCATTTTTTTCCCCATCAGAACTTCCGAATCATTCAATACTTAATGAATAAAAGCACTATTAAATACTTTTATCTTTCTCTTCCATGCTTTCTTATATTTTATTGCAAGGCCTCAAGAGCCAGAAATAAGTACAAAACTCCTCATTTCCTCATGGTGTTTATCTCGGGACCATATTGTTCTACATCCTCAAGGCTTCACAAACATCTATTCCGTTTCCTATGTGAGATCAGAAGACTTAACGGATGGAAAAAAATGTATTAATACATTAGCCTGAAGCCATCGGGTGACCTGGTGACAGAGCCAGTTTCAAAGCCTCCGGCATGCACGGCCTGAGCTCCCTTCTCCAAGCTGCAGCTACCAAGCAAGAACTTTTGCCACCGGTGTCCATTGCTTAAGTCAAAACCTGTGGAATAGCAACTCTAACCAGCCTGAGCTCCTGGCTGAATATTGTCACCGGAATTGCCAGATACTCCTTGCCTTACCACAGGATCATCTCCTCATGCGCGGGTCCTCCCTCTTTGCTGCACAGCTCCTCACGTTACTTTAGACATTCCTTGCTTTCTCTCTACACCTGCTCAGTAAGACGGAAAACCAGGGCTCGTCTGAACGGATTTGGTTAAGAACATTCCAAATAAGAGCAGCATCTCACTAATACAGTGAAGGGGGGAAGAGGGTGATTATATTTATCACAGAATTTGCAAGTCAGAGAGCAGGAACCCATTTGCGCTGCTTTTCTTGGCATGGTTTCCATTTTAGACTAAGCTGCAGTGGGAAGGGATCTGAATTCTAGCATTTTCTAAGAAGTTTGATCCCCTGACTTGGCAACATATTTCAATAGAGCTTGTAAGATAATTTATGGGCTCTATGAAAGGATAAAAAATACAATCAAGTTGTATAATGCACACTTAGGGCTACTACCTCCGCGCCACCAGCAGGATTTATCCCGTGAGCTTCCAGCACACCTTGACCACCAGCAACATCACTCTCTTGGCCACATCTAAAGGCCTTTTTTCCCCTCTCTCCTTTTTCAACCCACTTGGAAGACAGAGACCGCCGAGGAAGGGGCTCATAGATGTCCATGGCCTCCCAAGAGCTCCCACGCAGTGGGATATCCTCAGCTCCCAAACTTGCCTCCGACCGCGGGCAGTCTGCCCGCTCCGCTGCGGCAAAGCGCTCACCCTGCTGCTCTCCAGGGAGGGCCAAGGAGCCCTTTGGATTATTCATGCTGAAAAGCAGCCAAAAGCTTGCTAAAATTATAATGAAGGAAAAGCAAAATTATTAGAACATGATAATATGCCCTGACCAGAATCAGGGAGCAAAAGACACTTCTATGAGGCTGAATAATACAGCTAGAGTTACTGCTGCTTGTACAGACCTCTCCAGAAGGCTTCTCCCTTTTGGAGGCATCACTACCTGCTTCTTGTTATCTGAAACACAGACATAACCCAAGTACCAAAACACCCCACCAAGCCCTGCCATTCTGCTGAGCACATCTGCACCCAGCAATAAGTGACAAAAGGGCTGCCCTGGCAGACTAGCAAGGAGGAAAATACCTAAGGTTTGCAGACCCCATCCATTCCCTCATCAACATCCCCTTTGGAAACCGCCTGCATTTTCAGCAGCTGGTTCCTGTGGAGCTTCCCATCCTCTCTCATTTCACAGAAAGCAGCAGAATAACCAGGAAAACAGGACAACTGCGGCCATGACTTGCTAATATCAGAACTGCAGCCACTAAACATCCTTTGGAGCCCGTCCACCTGCTCCTAGTCACCAGGCCACCTCTAGGGGACATTCTGCAGCACAAACCCACCAGGCAGGGTCACTGCCCTGGGTGTCCTCAAACCCCTCCGAGCACCCTCAAACTCCTGCCCTGCCTTCGTCCTGTTCAAGGAAAGCCTTCATCTACCCCTTCCATTTCCCCACTGTTTTAGGTTTAAGGTAGCTTTAGCTACCTTAAAATTGCTAATTTCCTACTTGCAGATACCCCTCCTAAAATATTACCAACCTCAAATTAAATTTGCAAGAACCAAGAGGGAAAAATGGTTTTAGCACTGCAAAACAGTGTTTTTTTTGTTTTTTTTTTTGTTTTTTTTTTTTTGGTAAGACTTGTGGACAAATTGGAACTGATGAGAAAATGTGGAGAGAAGCATATAAAAAAGTTTCAGAAGTATAATGAACATTTTACTACTTCTGCGTGTCAATCTTTCAATGCTTTTTATGATAATAACACTGTAACTTCATCTGAAATATCTATTTCAGGACAGGATTTTAGAATATTTAAATTCAGGACTTTACTCAGTCTTCTGGTTCCCCTTTTGAGCCTGGCATAACTTTTCTGGTTATTCCCCATTCTCAAGTTCTTTTAGCTCATGAAGGTCTGACAGGGTTTTTAGCATATTCCACCCACTCTTTTGGCTAATCTTTTCTTTTTTCCAGTTAACTATAGATTTCTAGATTATCAATTACACCTGGTCTCCCCCCAAAAAGGGAAATGCTCTACAATTACCATTTTCTTGTTCATTAAAGCAGAACCAACACATAATCTTTATAAAGGAGTGCTCCAGAAGCTGCGCTTTGCAGATGAGAAGTGACTCCCGGCAGCTGGCAAAGCCCCGCTCTGCTTTCTCGTATAAAAAGGCAAGTTAAAACATCCAACACATCCAAGGTTTCCAAAGATGCTACAAATTGCTTGGGGGTAAATAAAAGGGGAAAACCATAAGGAGAAGAGCTGAGCACAGGAACGGCTCTGCTGGATTTGCTATGAGGTTCTCAGAGCCGCCCCGCAGGCGGAGACCGCGGCGCTGTCCATGCCCAGCGCTCCCTGCAACACGGATCCAATCCCAAACCGGACACGCAGGCGGTTACGCCCGGCACGGCGCCGCGTTGGACACGTCGGGGATGGCCCGCGAGCGCCGCTGCCCTGCGGGGCGGCTCCGTTCTGATTGCAAACCCTGCCGAGGAGGAGCTCGCAGCTGGGGATCGGCCTTGGGCAACAGCAAATGTTGCCTGCAGCAGTTTTCAAGTGGGAATTTTAGCAGATTCCGCCTCCCAAACGGAGAGGAAAGCACCCAAGGGATGGAGGGTATCCACAGCAGCTGCTCAGCGCGAAGGAGGCCGCTTTGACAGGAGTCACACAGTGTAAAGGTTGTGATTGAACAGCAGCGTAACAGCACTACTGGAAAATAGAGCATTTATGACCAACAAATACAAGGTAATACAATTTCTACATTTACTAGAACTAAAGAGGGAGCCCCACTTTATATCAGCAGTCAGGGTTAAAAGCTACACAGCAATGATAAAGCACCCTGATGGAGCCAGGTCCATATTTAATCAAGGTCAACTATGTGGAAAAAAGCTCAGTGAAATCTCAGTTCAATGCACGTAAGCCCTACTTGGTTAGCTGCAAAGGCCTTCTTGCAGCAAATACAGGAGGGAAGATAAAACACCCGCAGCAAACCAGCACCCGAGGCGGCCCTGCCTCTGCTGAGTCACCTAACCACAGGCTCTGTGAAGAGTTTAGGTCCAAACCCAGGGCTAAGCAAGCAGCTGGCACCACTGACGAGGCATTTTCTACTCTTCAGTCTCATGAGATATCCTGGACCTTCCCGCAGGAGAAGAGAGCACGGAAGAGGACAGGAACTTTTTGTTCTTCTCTTCCATTCTTAACACACAAGTGACTCTGCTCTTCAAACACCTCAAATGAGATTGAAATTAGATGTGAATATTTCCCTCCTGGCAGTTTATATTTAGATTTCGGGATGATCTAAGACTCCTGTGGAAAGGTCACGGGATAAGGAATTAAACCCTCCCCAAATAATCGTCGCTGACGCCACGGGCTGTAGCTGCTCATGACTACAGGGAGCGTCCTGGGCACCTGGACTGTGAGGCAGAACGGCACCGGCAGCCTTCCCCGCTCCTCTGCCGCCCTCCTCTTCCTCTCCATCCCTGCCAGATGCCGTTTCCTAGCGGGCAGCGCAGCGCTGTCCTCTAGGGAGGTAAAAGACATTGGGAAAAAATAGGGAAATGTCAGCACCCACTGGGGTTATACGAGACAGGAAAGCCGTTCCAGACCAAGTGAGGTGTCCAGGGAATGCCACTGCAAAGCAGAAGCCCAAGAGGGGACAACTACGACCACGTCCTGAGCTTCGACAGCAGCACAGGGCGCAGGAGGACGCATTAACAAATGGGTTTATAGGGAAACCCCGTTAGAGGAAGCAAGAAGCGTTCTAAGCAGCAGAGCGGCCCAGCCGTAACGCGCAGTCCCAGGGCTGGCAGAGCCTGTCCCCACTGCAAGTCCTGCCCGCACAGACACGCTCCAGCCCCAGCTCCCGGGCCTCCAGACCACGGGAACGGGAACACGGGCTCCGCCACGTGGAGGACGCCGGGGTGTGTTTGAACTTCCCTCCAGGAAACGGCCAGGCCCAGTCTCATGCCTGCAGCAGATACGTCCCTGCTTGACCACCGCAGGCCGGGCCTGCGCACGGGGGCAGCTACTGGGAGGCGGTGACGGGAAGTCCCACCTCGAGTCTGCTGCGAGACACAGGCCGGTCCCCAGCGCCCTGCGCAACGCGCATCGCCGCAGGAAGGAGCGGGACACCGCGGCCGCGCACGTGGACGAGGCGCCATTCGCTCAGGGTGAGGCGGACACCGACCGCGGGCCGGGAAGGATCCGGACTCCAGGCGGAGCAAGTGGCGGCGTCAACCGGACCCAGGGGACGTGCTGAGACCGAGGCAGAGACCAGCGGGGACCTGGACCGGGTCAGCCCTCGAGAGCCCTGCGGAGAGACGCAGAGCGGAGCCTCTCCCACCACACGGGCCAAGCCACCACGGTCGCTCCTCGCCTCCTAATGGCTGCTACCACCACACAAAACGCTCACCGAAATCTTGTACAGCTCAATTGCATTTTTTTAATTATCATTTTTAAGACCGAAGCACCCAGCTGGGGGTATCACCGCTGTTTTAGAAGCTGCCCAACTCCCTGTTGGTAACGAGGCAGCTCCCTTGGCTCCCTCCCAAAAGGCCCAGGGAACCTTCCAGAACGCAGTGCACAGCAGGGCCTGGGCAGGGAGGCAGCGGCTGCCGCGCGTGAAGCGCCCAACACGACACTCGACAGGGCATTTGCTCGGATATATTAACAATGGGAAGAAAATCCTAATCCAGAAACAAAACGAAAAAGCAGAAATCATTTTATTAGAGACTGAAGCCGGTGTGGAACGTTTCAGACAGAAGCTACTCAACTTACCCTGCAGTGACTTTCCCAATCCCTGGCCCAGCTTCCACCCATGTTTCTGGAGTAAGCGGTGTCCAATATTATCCTGACAGACAGAACAGAGAAAACAAACCAAAAATATTCCAATAATATATTCTTCCCTTCCCGCTGACATTTAAACATGTGATGAGCAAGAGATTTTTCTACATAAATAGGCATGCAAAAAAAAGGCTACTGAAAAGGCAGTATATGCCCAATAAAAGGGAAAGACAAATGTCAAAAATTGCTGGCTAGAATTTTTCTGGGGAGGGGAAAGGGGTATTGGGGAGGGTCACTTTTCTGATGGTGTGCTGGGCAACTTTTGTGCATCACGTTTCAAACAAAATAAAATCAAAATAATCATAATAAAAAGCAATGTGGGAGAAAATAAAGTGTACCAATAAAAATTGACAGTAAAAAGCATAAAATCAAGCTATTTATACAATCATTTCCATCACCTAGACAGCACCACTTCAGATTTTTTTTTTTTTTTGGAACGAAAATCTACAATGTGTTTAGTCATTTTGTGTGTCAGGCTTTTATAAGACTGAGTAAGTTGTAAGTGCAAGACTGCCCCACCACTAGAAACCAAAACACAATCATAGCAAAATCCAGGCTAGACTTGATTGGGTTTTTTTTATATATGTATATATATAAATATAAACTAGCATGCAGCCAATATTAAACTGAAAAAACAGTGAGGTTAGTAAAACAAAAAAACAAAACAAAAAAATCAATTAAATAAAATGAGCTCAAGCACAGACTGGGTGATGCATTTCACATGTAAACTAACAAAAATACTAAGATGTTAGAATGAAACAGGCCTAGCAATAATTTAACAGCAAGGAACCATTAGTGCATGTAGGGGAAAAAACAATAAGCATAATGTCTCATCTTCCTAAAGGTAAAAAAAAAAAAAGCTATTTCGGAATAATTGGAAAAGTACTGATGCAGCAATTAAATGTCAGCTTTTGAACACTGCTGGCCAGGGCTGGGAGCAGAGTTCACCGGGGTTTTAAGAGCTTTTCCCCCAAAAACCAAGAGGCAGGAGGCAGGCAGCACCCTCAGAGCCATTGCTGGGTGTCAGCAGCCACCAGAACGGGCTGCCAGGTGCCAAAGCACTGTTAAACGTGCTCACCACCTCACTGTGACATGTGTGTGTGTGTGTATATATATACATATATATACATATCTATACATATATACACACACACACGTGTGTGTGTGTATTTGTTGTTGCTGTCATTATGCTACTGCAGGATGTCGTAGAAATACCCCATCTTACAGCAGGCTGCAAATCCGTAACATTTGGTGGTACATAAATTTTTTCTTTAAAAAACGCCCTGAACAGCTAGAAATGCTGCAGGTTTTTGTAACTACTCACACGGGCGACACAGATCAGGTTGGCTGTGTTTTATTTCACTCACCCGACCCTGAAGGAAATGACTCCAGCTTGCTGAACTTTGGTAAATCAACTCAAAAGACACTATTTGCCCCAACATATTGGCTGCACGGACTCGTTTCTCCTCAAAAAAGGAGAGTCTATTACATGTAAATGTACTTTTTGCCCCCCAATCCATTTCATCTCACTGTATTTCTCAAGGGAACAGTGTACATCCCTCCCACGCTACTGGCTCTCCCCCAAGACGTAATTAAGGCTGCATGGAAATAAATAAATAAAACTGGGAATAAGGAAATGTCTGGTTATAAAAGTTTAAATCAGTGTATGCAATGAAAGGAAAATGAACAGATATGGAATCCAGTCACAAACATCATGGGGAAAAAAAATACAGGTTTGGAAGCTTAGGAAAAACTTACCTGCAAACATATCTGCTGCAGACCGTTTATGTAACGGTCAAAACAACTGCATATTCCGTCATGCAAAAAAAAGGCACTGAAGTTCACAGATTTGGCGGATAATGCATCAATTGTGGCCCCACAAGCGCGTCCGCCCGGCTCGGACAAGGGATTATTGACCCGGCTTTTAAAAGGCGCCGCTGACAAAAAATGGCTGCGTTTTCAAAAGCGGACAAGGAGCACTCTCCAAATCCTTGGCTAGGTGGAGATGAGACATTGTGCTGACTGGGTGCTGTTATGAATGCACTAAAATAAACAGACAGATGAAGCAGTATGCTATTTCCAAAAGCAGTGCAAGTGGAGTGAAAGCATTTCCATACGAACCTGGCTTTAAAAACTGGGCTGTCAAAAGAACAGTTAAATGTAACACAAAGTAAGAAACTGTCCAATCACTAATGGTAGGTTTTTGTTTTTTTGCTTTTTTTTTCGCTTTGCTTTTTTTGCTTTGTTTTCAATTCACTGCTTGCAAGTAATGTATTTATTAAAGAAGAGTGAAAGCATAAAATAAATTCAACAAGTCAAGACCAGCTGGGAGATTCAAGAGCGGTGTGTTGTGACTGACACAGTGAAGGGGGAAACAAATGTTAAAGGGGGGGAAAAAAAGAAAAGTTTAGAAGGGTTATACACATTAGCACCACTCTTACAGAACCACTCAAGAGGATGGTCGCAAGCTGTTTAAGGCTAATGGGAAATAGGCCCAAACAGCATCGCGTCTCAGTTCCCAAGGAGGGGGCATTTTCACCCCAATCTCATCCATTTGCCGCTTCAGTGGTGAAACTACTTCCTAATTAAACAAACTGCTAAATTGCAATGGGGTATCTTGCGTTTCAGTGAATGGGGAGAAAGAGCTCTAAGAGCTTAATAGTAAAATCTTACACTAAATAATAGGAGCTTAGCAGCAAAATCTTATCTTAAAATCCTAGTCATTAATCTGCTCGTAAGGATTTCTAGCCACGCGGCACCTTTTTTCTCCTCCATTTCAGCTCATCATCGCAGGCGTCTCGCCCAGGAAGACGGGCAGAGACGCTCTTTTGCTTAAAGGGTACCCTAAAAATCAAAGGGGGGGAGGCCAGGCTTGCCAGGCTGACGCAGGCAGCTGCTCTGCACGGCCAGGAGGCCGCGGGGACGTCAGCGAGGACCCAAACTTGAGCGAGGGCGCCAAGTGGTGCAGCAGCTGCCAGCTTCGGCCTTAGCTGCTTTGCTTTCCTCTGTCCCTACAACCGCAGGGGCTTCTCTTTTGCAAGGAAAGAAAAATCTCCCTTTAATCTTCCCATTGATGACAAGAACCATCAGTCCTTTTGACTAAGTTACCCGCACATGGCAATAATTTTCCTGCAAGGGAGTTGCAGTGATTTACAGAAAATGCCAATGGCCCAAGCGGGAAATGATCCATTTCTCAGAGGAGAAAAAGACAGTGGCTCTCCCGATTTTCCTCTTTGAGTTACAATCACAGTCAAAATTATCGAGGCGGCCAAGGAAAGTTGCTCTAAAGGGGGTCGTGGGAGCTCCAACAGCCAAGATTTAGCAGGACAGGCAGCTGCACGCACGGCAGCAGGGCTGTCTGCTCTCGGGCGGTTACGGGCACGATACTAAAAAAGAGAACAGAGGGGAGAGCACTTGGTTGAAAAAAGGAGAAGCTCGACGGGCTCTTGATGGAGTGATTTACACTCCTCTGCATTAATCTCATCATTTGGTAGTAGGAACACCCGCCTCTAGCCAACAACTTCAGATGGCAATTTGTGATTGCAGATGAAGGGCAACTTTTTGAAAGGGCTGAACTTCACTGGAAAGGCTTCAACCTCCCTGAAATGTTAAAGGGAGTTGGCTAAGTTATCCGGGAAGGCCTCGCCCAAGGCGACCTGCTCAACACAGATCAAGTCGGCTTCCCTAGCGGCCCGTCCTGCACTGGGGAGCTGCTCCTGGGGACTCGCCACAGCTGCCGGCCATTCCCCATCACCACAGCCTCACTCCAAAGGTGCCGACAAGAGCAAAAGGAGGCACACCGTGGAAAAAAGGCATGTCAAGCTCCATTTTTGATGCTGTATGTGGTTTATAACCCGCGGGGTTTCAGCAGGTGGTTGCGGTGGAGCTGGTGCAAGTTTTGCCCACGGCCGCCGGCCCACGAGCCGCCCACGCCACACGCCGCGGTCCCCTTGGTCCTCGGGCAGCGAGGCAAAACCCCTACGTCTCTTGAGTGGCTTGTAAGCTGTGCTCGCTGTGTATGGAGGGATCTAGAAGCAAGGATCGAGGCTACTGGGTGAACCCATGCAAACGAGAGGTCGAAAAGATTCCCAAAACAAAACCTAGAGCTCACTACAGATGACACAATGAAGACCAGAGAGAAAAGCCAAATAGTAATGCTACACCATTCAGCTTCAAGAAGCACATTATTTATAGCGCTGTCCACGTACGGCTGCTGCTAAATGTCAAATCAGCAGCCTTATCAAATGACACTTTGGAACTGGTGGAGTCCACAGATCTGTACAGATGACGGGGCGGCAAAACCCAACTTCAGCTCATAGGTAAAGGCTGCTGGAGCCTGGGATCGTCAGGCCACCAGCATCTGGAGCTGAACCCTCGGGAAGTTAAAGGAGCTTCTTACGTAACTCAACAGAGGGGGAAAAAAGGAGGAAAAAAAAAATAAAGGACGTTTGTTAGTTATGACAAGGACAAACTAACAAGCTTCAGAGTAAGCGGCTGATTCGCAGTCTCGCCTGCAAGCTGCGACATGACAGCTTGGTTGGACTCCCTGACACTCTGCTTTAGCTTTCCGTACAAATACCTGGGCTCAGGGCTCTGTAAATATTCCAGAACACACACATGCAGCTTCTTCAATTAAAAAAAAAAGAAAAGAAAAGAAAAAGAAAAATTAAGTGCTTTGATTTTCAAGGACACTAAACACCAGCAGTTCTGTTGGCTTCAAGAGCCAGTATGAGCGCAACGTCTTGCAAACCAGAACAAAAAAATAATTGTTACTTGTGAAGGGAGGGGAAAAAAAGGGAAAACAACAACAAAAAAGGATTTGCAGCTATGAGTGCATTGAGACAAAATCTGCAATCTTCTCTTCAATTTAGTAATGGAAAATAGCTGGCTTCTCAGTTAGGGCACATACAGCTACCAGCCCGTGGCAGTTCTGTTCCCGTAACCGTGCTTGGGGTACGGTCGCATGTTTCGGTCCGGAAACATCTAGAGCCTCACCAAGCTCGCCGAAGCAGGATTTCCACAGACACCGAGGACCAGCACTGAGGACATTGTAATGATCTGTAGACTCCCAACGCTTTTTTTCCAGCCACCTTTGAGTTGCATGCTGTAGCAGTACAGTCAGCACCTCTCAACAGATAATGCTGCAGAGCTGGCTCTGGCGTCAGCGATCACCGCTTGGAGCGGAACCCTCGGCGATTTCCAAATACCTTTGGGTTTTAACAAGAGCTTTCTGACTACTCCAAGGAGCTGAAGAACTGCAAGAAGCGCGCGGACGAGAAGATACTGAATCCGTTCTCGAGCCTGTGGAGTAGCCAAGCTGTAAACTTCTAACTGGACGTGCTTTGATCTGCTGGCGTTAAAAACAACCTCCTCTGTACGGGGACAGACATTTGTGACCTGCACTGTACCTGCTAAGCGAGACCCAGGCTCCTGCTCACTCCTACGAGCCGGTCGCTTGCTAAAGCTCAGTTGAGTTGCTAACGGGGAACTGAATAAGGTTTATAAAACAACTTGCAATGTTAAATGGTAATATTGCAAATGTTTCCATGGGTGGTCTTTGCAGATCCTACGCTTGTCCATACTCCTTCCCTCTCCACTTTGGTTCAAGGGTGTTTTTCATTTCTGGGTGGGCCAACCGCATGAAATGTGGTAAGCCAGAAAAAGCAGCATGAGCAGGACTGTCTAGAGCAGGAGGGATCGTCCAGGAAAGGCAACCAAAGCGGCAAAAAGCCACTCTTAACTGTTCTTGATTTCCCAATTAGAAAAAAAAAATGCATATTTCACTAATAGTCTGAGAACAAAATCATTATTGCTATAGTCAAGAAATTTGACAAATTATTTCTGCTTCCCAAGTCCAGATTTTGTTCCAAAAAATCATCAGCACAGTTGAGATGCAAAAACCCAAACACACGGATTCAGTCCTGCGGCTCTTTCCAAGAGCTCCATGTCCCTGGCGAGGGGGTTTCCACCTCAGCTTCTCGCTTCTCTCATTACAGACAAAGGAAAAAAATGGGTTTGAAACCAAGAACAACTTGATTTTGGCTCTTTTTCCTCCCAAAGGGGCAAGACATTCACTTATCCTCTCCATCAAATGATTTTCAAGCTCTAACCTCAAGGCTGAACTGCAGATTTGCATATTAAAACCCACCATAAAGTTGTAAAGATTGATAATGTCACTATATTTGGATTATGATAGTTGTATTATTCATACATGTAAAACCATAATTTAATTTAGAATTCCTGATGCAGCTCAACATTAACCAAACTGCAACCAAATAGTATATTTGCAGAGGATCCATGTGAGTCTATGCGCTCCCACTTCTCGATCCAATGTATTCTGCCACATTTTATACAATTCTTTATGCGTGGCTCCCTCCAAATACCAAAAAGGTTTAGTCTCCTAAAGTAACACTCATCTACGACCACTTTTATTCCTCTGGTTGGGAGGAGCCTTTTAGAAATCAAATATTCAGCCTAGGCTGTAGGTTGTATTTGAATTATTTTGTGAATGCTCATTTCCACTGGGGCCCATAGTAGGATACCAGCAAGTATTTCTCCTTATATTTCCATAAGGAAACAGACTTGGCTTTTTAATTCAAAGCTCCATATCACAGGGAGAGATCGATACGTTCAGGAGGACATCGAATGCAAATTCCCATCTCTGCAGCATTATCTCATGCGTCATCAATTACTGCCATGCCTAAATCTAGCATCATGCCAGCACATTAAGACAGTAGGTACTATATGCAGTGTTCACTGGACCAGAAGAACAGAAATAAGAAGGGGGAAAGGAAACCCTAGAGAAGAAATTAAAAAAGGCAGACCGTGCAATACAAACCAGATCATGGCTGCTTAGCTAATATGGGCCAACTGCTGCGGAAGAAAAACGTCGAACACCCCAAGTTGTGTAAATTTTTGGTAAACATCTAAACACGCACACAAACACACACAACACCAACCTACACACGAATGAAAATATATATTGCTCTTTTCCTAACACTAAGTCGCTTCTAAGCGCACACTAAGGTGAGGCAACTTAATGGAGAGCTCAGATTAGCGTAGAGAAAACAAAATATTTGCTTAACAAGGATCTCGTCTTAATGAGACCACCACTGAGTGACCCTTTATTTTTGCTACTGATTTTACTGCTGTCATATGGAGACAGCAAATTAGCATTAAAACCGAAAAAGCTAAAACTAAGGGCCAACCTTGTAGGTGATGTTTAGGCAGAACAAGTTATTGTGTTTAAAGCTAGGAAAAGATGCTTTGCAGACAGAAAAATTAAAAAGCTCCAAAAAGCTTAAAAAAGATCAAGCTAAACAAGACTTATTTATTTCCCATCTTACAGCTTCACTCTCCATGCTGAATTCGAAGTAGAACAGTATTTTAAAGAAATTCACAGCAGAGATTCACATTCTAGGGGAAGGACTGCTATACCAATACTGTAACACGTCCGTGTGTCCCTATGGCCAGATATCACTCTAATGTGTTTAATCTTCCAGTAACTATCCAAAAATATATACTAAAAAAAGGACCGAAAGATATTTTCCTGTGTTTTACTACACTATTCCATTAGGTTCAACCAAGAATTACACTAATTCTTAAACAAAAAGAATTAAAAACTTAACAAAACAAATTCTCTAAGTGAATGTATTATTTTAAGTAACTTCTGAAACATCAAGCTGAACGTAAATGTAAAGTTACTATAATTTTAGTAGAACTTCTTGAAGAGCGAGTCCCTGGCCCACTTAACATTAAAGGAGGGCATGCAGTTACACTACAAAAAATGAGTGCCCTAGCACCACTTGCAAGAAGCAGCCCACTCCTACCCCTGCACTGCATTCACATCAAGTAGCATCCGATCAGGGCCTAATTCTTGGTGGACTGATGACGATGATAATTACATATCTTACCGATTCTATAGGCTTGTCGAGAGACGCCTGCTCGATCTCCAGGTGCCCTTCTTCATACTGATCAAAGTGATTTCCCTGGGAAGGAAGGGAAAATAGTTAGCACACTTATCTCTATTATCACTGTGGCAGGCAAAGCGTTTTCAAAAGTCTGGTTTCAAGATTTAGGAGGCTTGTGAACATGTCAGCTTGTGTACATTTAGCTAGCAAAACTAATGAACTAATTAAATACAGACTGAGCTCAGTAAATAGGATGGAAAAACAAAATATATATAACAACTCTGAAACCTAACTATGTTAACCCAATGACCATCATAAACTGTGGCAGCCAGTAAAACCACAAACATTCAGAGGCTCTCAAAATCCCGGAGCCGGGTTGCACGCGCCGCGGGCAAGCGAAGCGGCAGCCCCGCAACGAGCGCGGCCCGCGTGTGCTGCGAGCTCCCCGCCGCGCGGCCAACCGCACCGTAAACGAAGCCTGGGAAACCCTGGGAATGGCTCCGCAAGGATCCTACGCTCCCGGGGCGCCGGGAGGCCACAGGAGCCTTGAGGCCTTGGCTGTCACTCGCTGCCCCTTTCACAGGCCCAGCAGCACCATGGAAATCCTGCCAGCTCCATAGGGAGCATCCAACACCAGGCAGTTTTCGCTCGCATCACGTAACCACCAGAGCATCCCACTAACGTTCAGATAACCAAAACGCCCGAAACTCTCAGCATTTCCAGACCCCGACCTGGCTTCGCTCTCCGAGCCCTCGCGGGATGCGGCCAAGCGCTCGCTCCGTTAGGAATGTGACTCTTCCAGGCTTGGCAATTTAAAGACATCAGCATAACAGAGCGTCTAAACTGAGACCAACACACACCATGGGGCTGCTCCTTATTTATCAGCACGGACGTGATAAAGGAGACGCTTCCTCGCACCGTAAAGCGGCCGCACCGGGAAAAAATGGCACCAAAAATTAACTGTCGTAGGGAGGGCAAATTTAGGCGCACGCAGGTTTCAATGGTGCCTATGAGGAAGGAGAAAAAGGGTTCTTGCTCCTAAAGCCATTATAAATAGCTTGTTAAAGTGATGTTGTCTGCCACCTTTTCCAGGGAATTACAGGCCATTCAGAGCAGGGATCCTGCAGGATGCAGGCAGCAGTTTGTCCCTCTGCTCAGAGCTTCCCAAGTAAGAAGTTGGGGCAGATTCAATCTGCTTTTCCTGTTCTCCAATCCTTCAACCTGGCACCTTGAATTGATACATTCTGTATTTCTGGTTTGCTGCATCTTAAGACAATGAATCAGAAGGAGAAAAAATCCTTTAACATTTAAATCTAATGTTAATTAAACCCAAGCACTGAATCTGTTGAGAATAAACTGCATTTTTGGCAAACGTGAACCTTAAGCACAGACAACATTTTCATATGAATTTGATCAGTATCTTCTGCTGATTTCAGTGATGTTTCCTTCTTTAGAGGAAACCATCAAGCAGAGAGCAGAATTCAATCATGACAAAATGGATACCAGAGCATTAAGTAAAACCTGCATAAAAGATACCAGTAATATCCAACACAAAGCAACCAAAGCAGAGTCCCAAATTTCATTTCTCCAGACAGTTATCCCAGAAATATGGTAAAATCAGCCAAAGTTTCCACCTACGGCGGAGGAGAAGGCTAAAACGCCCTCTTCCCTCTCACACTCTGCTCCTGCCTTTCGAAACTGCCCGTTTGGGACTGCCTATCTCCAGGTTTCCCTGCTCACATCACTCACAAACACTCTGCTCTGTCCCAAAGCGGCAGAGCAAAGACCAGGAGCTTCCCCTTCAGCATCATTTACTGCTGTTTGGACCACACCGAGCTACAGCATCACTCCAACACCAGCTGCTTCACCTAGAGTGCAGTGAAATTCAATCTATTCTACCACTTAGGCGGAAGCCAGGACGAGCCTTTCACGTCCGAGCGCTTCACCACCGCACACACTGTTTGGTTTCCCCGTTGCGTTTCATCTCCAGAAGCCAACGTGCTCGCGTCCTATATATTTTCTTGTTGTTATCACCCCTAGTTGGGCTCCCTACACCTCTTGGTTACTCACAGTCACGCGGCCTTGCCTTCCTCCTCCGCTTTCCCAGTGCTTGATCTTTGCACGAAGCTCTTGGCCAAACTTGGAGCCTTCATGCACTTCACTGCCGAGTTATGAATTTGGCATTTGAAAAACTGACTCCTAACAAAAGTCGTCTCCGTGCAGGGTTTTAGACCCTCATCCTCCCTTATTTGGGCTGTAAATACTTTAGCCTTTTGGTCCAACAAATGCTGTTTTGTCCAAAATTAAACATAACAGAGCCACTGCATTCTCAGAAATAATTCAAATAAAATAGCTGTGGGAAACAGTTGCCAGTAAATGGCTCTTAGTCAACATACATGAAATGAATTCAAATCCATTTATCAGTGTGAGCTTAATGGACCTTACATGCTCCACGAAATAGTTTGTCCCCTCCGAAACAGCCCAACCGCTGCCCAAACGAGCTGCTGGCAAAGAGGCAGCGCGGAGGGACACACGGGCACCACCAAGAAGGCGGATCCGTTTAAAAGCATCTTCAAGGCAGAAGAAAATTACACCCTCCTCCTCCTTCCCAGGCGCTCCCCGTATCCAAAACCAGCCCCGACTCCGGAGCACTGGGATTTCCAGGTCACCTGCAGCCTTCTCAGCTCACGGAGGGAGGTAGGACGAGTCGAGGCGCTTCTGGAGCCGCCTCGAGGCTCTCGCGCTTCCTCGCCGCTCCGTCCTGCGCTGCATTTCGCAAGGAACACGAGCGCGGAGGGCTGAGCGCAAGCAGCTAGGCCAGACCTTTAAGCCAAGTTCTCCTTTTGGAGAAGCGGGGAAACTAAACCAGGAAAAGCAGTACAATGGGATGTGAAACCAGCAGTTCTTTCAGGCTCATCTTGCTCAGCCCTCCTTCAGTTACACCTCAACAAGATAGCTCAGGTGTTTCAGCATTATTACTAATATGAACAAAAATCTAAGTTACAAGGGCAAGACCAATGCAGAAAACCATAAACTCCCAAAATGCAAAGTCAAAGTGCCCAAATTCAGAGATTTTTATCCAACAGGGTCAACTACAACCACATAACCAAGCTGATTCCCCTTCCTGGGAGCTCTGAAGGTGTTATGTTGTAAAACAGCCACTGAGACACCAGGAACATCTAGAGAGAGGAAGGAGCAGCCACAAAAATGGGCATTTTTCTAGTGCAGATAAAGCTACAGCTGACTGGTATAAGTTACAAAGTACTTTTCACTGCCCTCCAGTTATAAATAAATAAATAAATAAATCTTGTTTTAAAGGAAGAGTTTGAACCATGAGGAGACCTTTAAAAAGGCAAAGCTCCTCTCCTTCCATTGACTTTTTCCAAAGGTAGCAAAGTGTTCTTGCCAGCGCTGCACACCCAGGACACCGGGATGAGCCCTGCCAGGCCAGGAGCAGCGCTGGCACCAAAACCAGACGCGGGAGCCACTCTGGAAGGACTCGACCAAACGCTGCAGAGTCTTGCCTAATCCAAAGTCCTAACTAGGACTTACATGCGGTAAGTCACGAGCAACTTTAATCTCTTTTTTGTGCTCCATCTTACTTCTAATTCGCTTTTTAAAAATCTTTTTGGCTCAGTCAGCTTTTCTTACACCTCTCAGTTTTGCACAAGGCTGAGCTCAACTTACCCCCTCACCCTGGCAATTCCAGCCAATGCAGACAGGAAAGTGTTAAAAACAAGTTAAAAGCACCAGAACTGACCAACTGTGTGTCACACACAGGCCACTCTTCATGGCTGTATAATTCCCCCCAAGATCCATGTTGCCACATGCACCCCGACTACAGGAACCCTGGCCCGTAGTTTATGCCGCTTTCATAAGCGGAGCAGGACTGAGGCTTCCGCAAGACGGAAGATCCCCAAAAAGCCAATGGATGCAGACACTGCGTTGATGGTTAGAAATCACCCCAGAGAAACCAAAATCCACTCCAGAGAAACGGAGCTTTACACATGACTTGAATACTTATTATGTACCCAGAACAAGGTAGGTTTTTAAATCAACACGATGCCACAAAGATGCTCCCCTCCCTCTCCCGCCTGCGCTGGGAGGTTTGTGAAGGTTGAATACAGTCGCGTGGTTTCCAAAAACTACTGAAAATCAATGCAAAGGCAACTCAAATTCTGCTAGGACCCAAAAACGCCCACTTAATACGTCCCTCAAAACCATTAATCTCTTTTTTCCCCCCTTTTGTCTCCTGATAGACTGTAATGACCCACAAAATTCAAGTTATCCTTTGCGAGCATTTCAAAAAATATTCAAAAACAGCCAGCACTTTCATAGCCTTCAGCATATTATAAATTGCTTTCCCAGTCCCTTTCTTGTACACAAGCAATACAAGTGCACAAGAGCTGACAATCTACATCTTAACACCCTCGAAAATACTTTCATATTTGCAGCTTTGGGAAGATGTTGACTGCAGCAAACCTCATTTGCAGCAAACATTCACATCGTAATTATTTTGAGTACACTTAAAATAAAAATCCTCTCAAGTCAATACAACAAAAGCAATCACTTAAGGTTCCAAATTGAATTTAAATTAGCAACTTTTTCAAGAAGCACCTGGTAATTACGCGTTGAGATGCTGACAGCACCTTCAGTTCACCACACTCAAAGTCAATTTTGATGCCAGAATTCCATGCATGACATCCAAAAACCCTAGGAGAAGCCACACCAGAGCACATTCAAAACTACTAACATGTTGAGTTTTAAACTGGAAAAGCGTGCGTACAAATACCTAGCTAAGACTGCTAAAACTATGTCCTATAGTTCAGGAATAAAGAGCTTGTTGAAAAGGACATGTTGAAAAAGCCAGAGGCAGCTATCTGGTGCACCGTGTTTTGCACGGCTCGGCACCAACCGAGATGAATTTCACATCTTTTGGAAGCCTCCTGCCACTACCAGCGCCAGCCAAAGACCTGTTCCAGGATGCCGGGGTGATGCTGGATTCCTCAGCTCTTCCAGCAACGGCGCCAGGGGGTGGGAGCACTGGTCAAACGCACCCAACTCTGTCTTAGTTATTTTTAATATACCTTGATGCAGAAGGGTCTGGATCTTACAGTACCTGTGACTAAGAGACTTCTAAGGCAGGAGAAAAAATATATATACATGTATATTGGTCGGGTAAGATGCTAGTCAGTTAATGTATATAATGTATATAATGTATTTTTTTCCCCTCCATCAAAAACTTCTGAGGATCAGTCTTCAGGGATCTGGCCTGCAAATTCTGCACCACATGGGGAAAGTGCTATTTATATATATATATATACATATAGATATGTGTGTGTGTGTGTGTGTGTGTGTGTGTGTGTGATTTCCTGGGCTCTCTTAGATCAGAATTTCCCTGGCTACTGAAACTCTGCTTGGAACAGGCCGTGCATGGAAAGCAACTGCAGGAAAGGAACTTGGGCAGGTAAACACTGTGAAAAAAGTTTAAAGCATTCATAGCAGCATTTCTTTTTTTTTTTTTTAATAGCTATTTTGACTCAGTAAAGGATTGCTTTTAAACCAAACTACCACAGAAACCCTAAAGATCACATTAGCTGGACTCAGTGGGAATTCCACACAGTTCAAGACAAATTTTTATTGATGGGCAGAAGGGAAACGCAGTAACTGGCAACCAGCTCTGTGGATCAAAAAGCCTGAGGAACAGCAGGTAACAATGAGGACGTGTTTGTACAGAGCAACCTGACCTGTCTAACAGTGACCTGAACCCGCTAAAACAAAGCGTGTTTAGCAGAGCCATCTACAAACACAGCTGCAGAGCAGGGCTGCACCTGAGAAGGCAGGGATTGACGAGAACCCATGCAGTGCCAGAGCAAGAGGGCTAAACACGCGACCCAAGGACGTGGGAGAGCAAGGCAGAGTCAAGCAGTAAGAAAGCAGCTTATCTGCATGCATGGTACAGATGGGACCACACTCTAGATGCTCCACAGTCTTCTAGTCGTACTTGAAGATGTAGAAAATTTTAAGCAAGCAATTCCAATGCATAAGGGCTGGAAAAATGCCTTCTAATGGCAGAATTCAGAGATTGGCCTTTGAAGTTCTCAGAGGAACCTAAGAACAAGGCAGAAATGTCATACACACCTTCACAGAAAGAGGAGCCAAGGCACTAATGGGTACTTCAGCATCATAGAGAAGGATGCAATAAAAAGAAATACAAAGGCAGAAAAATCCACACAGAAAATAAAGAAATGAGCACTTTCAGCAGACAAACCCTGGAATTACTTACAAAGGAAAATGCAAGTTTACCATCACCTGTGTCTTCAAGAGGGCACTGGAGTCGAGCACAAGCTGCTGGACTGAAGGCAGGGTTAAATGACTGAAACCGAAACGCGCATGTGAGTTCTAAGATGTCTATTCTGAATACCTAATATTGCCTCCTATGTTAATGTATGCTATTACGTTAATGTATGTTAATTAGGGATGTCCCATCAGTTCAAAGCTCAGGATATCACATTTCAGAGGAATTACAATCCTCCTCCTCCTTCCCTCCCCACCCCATTCTCCCATATTAAGTTTTTTCTCCTCCCAATTAGTGGACAGAGGCAAACGAAAGTTGACCCTGTTGATTTCCTGAAGCTCAGAGAGAAGCTATTGACTTTGTCGCATAATCCATGAGCAGTCGCGGCTGTTCAAGGATATAGAAATCAAATATGCTTCTCTTAGCTGGCACTGAAGAAATGAAAAGAATAAAGTCCAAGCGACCAACAACATAGGCTCATTAAAAAGGCAGAATTTAAACAGCCACGTTGCTGGCTCAGATGTCCAATCAGCTGGACTGCATAAGCTGCTCGCGAACAAAACTCATCCCCGTATTCCTGACATTCTGCCAATTAAAAAAGTAATATCCACATGTCATCAACCTTTGACTGAACTTGCGGAAAGCGGCAAGACTAGTAGAGCAAAGACCAACGAGCAGCAGCAACGCGCTCGCTTGGCTCTTAGGGTGGAAAAGCAATTGCTTATCTTCTTGGCATAAACGAGAAGCACAAGAATATGAGAACTGAGGTCCAGACTGTCCACATGTCAAGCGATCTTGGAAAATAAGGCATTTCTGCTTAGCAAGAGTGTTAGCCTATTGTACAGGCTATACAAGGAGCTTCCATCAAGAGATGGAACAGTTTGCGTTCCGTCTGGCCAATGGTGCAAGCGAGCACCACGTATGTAGGACGAGGAAATTCTCATGCACATATACACATATGGCTTGTAACATTTCTGCTTCCACAATGAAAAGGAGAAAGATAAAGAAACAGAACATTTTGTCAGCATCTGTGTTCAACTCGGAGTGCCCCTGGATTTCAATAAACCAGAAATATCTGTAGTGTTCATTCAGTATAGTTCATCAAAAGAAAAATAAGTGTATTGCAATTACATGAAATAATACTGTAAAAAATACAGGCCTTCATGTATAAGGAAGGGGAAGAAAATGGGGGTAAACCAGCACAATTAACTTACCACGTCAGAGCCTAAAGGAAAGAGGAGGAGGATCAGTAATGGACTTCCTTCAGCAGCTCTTTTTGTTGCATAACACCTCGCAGGCAGACAGTGCTGCGCTGTCCCGGCCGGGGCGGGAGCAAAGCCCATCAGAGCTGAACGCGTTTCAGGAGGCTGCCCGAAGCGCAGCGCCTGCACGACGCCCTCCAAACACAGGTGCTTCCCTTGAGGTTTCCTAAGCTTTGGGAGCAGGAAGCAACCGAGGATCTACATCCTTTGTGCAGCCTCTAAGGCTACGCAGCGCTACTAGAGCGAGATGCTTCTGCAATCCTATGAAGGGAGGAGGGGGAAGAAAGGCTCCTCATCACACTTCTGCAGTGATAACCTCCAAGCGTCTTTCTTGCTCCTTTGGGAGCTTATACTTTCACACTCTGCTTTCATGCCTTTCACCCTGCCACAAAGGACTCGGGAATATTTGCACAAAATACATAATCTCTCTTCTCTGCCTCCGTACCATGATCTTTATTCTGCAGGATGTCTGACCTCCTTATCCTTATACTCTCTCCTACAGTATTTTCATTCCCTCCATTATTTTCTCTCTACCTACCACGTTTTGGCTGTTTTGATTCTGATATCGCACGTCTAAAATTTCACTAGTTCCAAGCTGACTGCCCCCCTTTAACTATCCTACTCCCCCTGTCATTCTTGTATAAGTTTCCAGCCCTTTCCTTCCCAGTTTCCCTCCAACACTTTGCATTTCCATTTTTCTCCTCCTCCTAATCTCATTTAGCTCCCTTTAGTTAAGCACAAGGAGAGGAGCAATCTGCAGCTCTCTCACCTTTAATCCACTTCAGCTGAGCGTATCAGAAACCCAGAAACCTCGATATTACCTCTGTTGACTTGGCACCGCTCACCTCCTAGCTCCCTGCTCGCATTAGCGCTCACACTTGCCCAACTAATCCCTTCAAACCCAGATTTTTTCAAGAAACAGGGTTGATAATATTTAAAGAAAACTCCAGTTTCTCAATTACCCTCTTCCTTTAGCCACTTCACTAACTCCAAGGCATTTGCCTCTCTTCCAAGCAGCTCAAAGCTTCCTTTGACCCATGCACTTTATTACCGACCTTTTGTTTCTCTTCCTCCCGCGGGACCGCGCACATCCTTTCTCTCCAAAACCATCCCACGAGCAGCACCTACAAACTGCATCCAAGGGACTCACCCAGCAGGCTCCTCGTCAGGCCTGCCTCGGTCTCAACAGCCAAGCAACAACACGGGGTAAAATTCATACCCACACGCTGCCAAATCACAGAAATTTCATGTGCTGAAACTTAGGATTTGCAACCACTCTATATCATGTGGAAAGAAAGCATTAAAACTGATAGAAACACTCCTAGGAGTGGAGCCTATGCAGAAATTTATAACTTCATGCTAACAGTCAGAGAGAGAATTTTATTTTTGCTGTTCTTTGGAGACCAGCACCGTGTAGAGCCCATCCAAACCAGCACACCACAAGCAGAGCTACTTTTACCTGCGCTTAGCCACAGTCTAACTTTCACAGTGCACCTGCAAATAAACACTCAAAATAGCAAAAAGAAAAAAAAATCTAAGTAATTTTGACAATTGACTGGAAGGAAAACTAAAAAGATCAGAAGAGCCATCCTCCACCAAAATACTTCAGGAGAATTACTGGAATATCCAACTGTCTGGGATCATCGTGCGGGTGCCTGTCCTCCCGTGAATTCAGCATGACCTGGGCCAAGTCCCAGCCCCGCTTTCTCCATGATTTTACAGCTCATCCTTTCCACACCTTCTGTCTTCTGCAAGTTTCAACTAACTCCGAATTGCTCTTTTTTTTAGCCCCCACAGAGCATTCCCCCTTTTCCCTTCAAGAAAGCTTTAAGGCACAAGAATGTCTTCCCAATGGAAATTTGGCAGGAGAATAGAAGGGAGAAGTTTTGCTCTTATAAAAATAACCCCCACTTTTTGAGGTTTTTAAGACAGAATGAAGGCCTGACAACGCAAGCATGAGACCTGGCCATAGCCCTAATTAAAAATAGGGCCTTCCCTTAACACAAGGGCAGGGAGCAGGTTATTGTCTCCGAGCGCGCCCGGCAGCAGGTAATGGAGCCCTGTTTCCTCCCTGCCATCACGACAGGCTCTCCCAGCGCCGCCAGCCCCAGCGGTGACACAGTAACAGGTTCTGCTGCTACAATTGCGCTTCGAGCGGGAGGCCGCCCTGCAAAGCAAGGACAGTAAGAAAAAGAAACACACAAGGAAGTCGGGGAGCAAACAATTATAGAGCCTAGCTGCTCGTCGGCTATATCCTGCAATACCCGCATTGTTTTAGGGTCCCCCCTCAATAAATAAATACAAATTCAACCTGCTAGTAGAAACATATTTTCAAACTACAAATTTGGCCCACTCCACTTCTTGAAAAAGGAACTTCAAAGCCTGCTCAGGCCATTTCAGTAGTAACCATGAGGCATTTCTTCATTTAATAAAATAAGCTCTGCAAACCATCCACTGGGTTTAGAGCAGCGCTAGGAAGCCCTACGGACAATCCACAGATAGGAAAATAGGGAAGTTAACCACATCTCCCATCTGCTTCTCATAGGCTTTAATACTCATTTAGGAAATCCGCATCTGCTAAAACATCCAGAAGGAGCAACGTGAACAAATTACTACTGGGTGGCTTGGTTTGAACCTCTACCCTAATGCTACACTATGGGGAATTACACAAGCTCTATCATTATAAACAAAAAGAAAAGATTAAAAAAAAAATCCTACTCTCAGCTCCTTGAATGAAAAGTGCAAGTTTTTGTGTGAAAAAAAAATATATTATTGTGACTGGATTTTCGAAATAAGAAGGGCCCCATAAGGAACAAGCAGGAGCTGTCCTCCCTCGCTGGGTTTATTCTCCCTTTGTTTTTCCTCGTAACCTCAAGAGTCTCCGGCTCGGGTCGGAAAACAACATGTCATTGTTTAAGCTTAATGAGTCGACACTAATTTTACAGCTGTTTATTTAAACCTGCTCTCAAACGCCACTCGTAGCGCTAGCAGCGGAGAAATAGTATCTTATTAAAAATAAATAAACAGAAAGCGGGGGGGAAGCGGCCCTTCCGCACAAAGGGCGGCCGGCCGCGCGGGGAGCGGGGGCCCCGCGGGCTGCTCGGAGCGCTCTCCGGGGGCGGCAGGAAACGGGCGAGAAGCAGGTGAACGCGGCGGCGCGGCGGGCGCATCCCGCGGGGACCGGGCTGCGGGCAGCGAGCCGCGGAGAA
>NW_010582402.1:316476-368274 GCF_000705375.1 Tinamus guttatus | reverse complement strand
CTTGGGCACCCCTGCCTTCTAGAGCTCCAACCCATGGGATTCTTCTGAAGAGGCTAAAGTTGGCCCTCCTGAAGCCCATCATTGCAAGGCTGCTTACAGCCCTACCACCTCCTTGTTGGATCCTGAACTCCACCAACTCATGGTCACTGCAGCCGAGGCTACTCCCCACCTTCACATCTCCTCTGTATTATACTACAGCTTCTGAATGTTGATTTTTTTTTTAATTTTGAAAAAGTTAGAACTTCCAGATATTGTGGATATGCTAATTATTGTTGTGGTTTGGAGCTTAATTTCTCTGAAAGATACTACTTCATCTGTTTGTCTAATTAGTTACTGAGACGATGTAAGCTTTTGACATGTGTAACAACCTGTGGTGACAAATTCCATCAGTTCTTTCCACTATATGGAAATGTACTTCTTATTGATCATTTTGAAGTTGCTATTTCATGATTTTTTTCTTGCAATGGCTGCTGGTTCCCGTATGATGAAACATAGAATCATAGAATGATAGAATCATTAAGATTGAAAGGGACCTCTAGAGATCATCTAGTCCAAGCCCTTTGCACATGCAGGGTCACCTAGAGCACGTGGCACAGGACTGCATCCAAGTGGGTTTTGAAGATCTCCAGAGAAGGAGACTCCACAACCTCTCTGGGCAGCCTGTTCCAGTGCTCTGTCACCCTTATTGTCAAGAATTTTTTTCTTAAGTTCCTGTGGAACTTTTGATGCTTCAGTTTGTGGCCATTTCCTCTAGTTCTGTCAGTGGCCACCAGTGAAAAGAGGCCAGCACCATCCTCCTCACTGCCTCTCTTATAGACACTGATTAGATCCCCTCTCAGCCTTCTCTTCTCTGGGCTCAGCTCTCTCAGTCTTTCCTCATATGGCAGATGTTCCAGGCCCCTGATCAACCGTGTAGTAGGACTCTCTCCAGCAGCTCCACATCCCTCTTGTACTGTGGAGCCCAGAACTGGACACAATACGACAATGTAGCCTCACCAGGGCTGAGTGAGGGGCAGGATCACTTCCCTCGACCTGCTGGAGACACTCTTCTTAATACAGCCCGGAATCTCATTGGCCTTCTTGGCCACGAGGGCACACTGCTGCCTCATGGTCAACTTGTCATCCACCATGATGCCCAGGTCCTTTTCTGTAGAGCTGCTCTCCAGAAGGTCTGTATCCCCAGCCTGTACTGGGGTCTGGGGTTATTCCTCTCCAGGTGCAGGACCCTACACTTGCCCTTGTTGTACTTCATGAGGTTTCTCACCACCCTGTTGTCCAGTCTGTACAGGTCCCTCTGGATGGCAGCACAGCCTTCTAGGGTACCAGCTACTCCTCCCAGTTTAGTATCAAAACATACTGGAAACATACTGGAGAATATTTTGCAAGTCAATCTCTTTGTAATATTTATGATTTTATACATATCTGTCAACAGCTGTTTCTCATCACAGGATGGGAGAATTAGTGTAGCAATTCTTATGAAATTCTAGAAAAAGATTCACGGTGATAAAGAGCCAGTGGAGGAAGGAGGAAAAAGATATCAAAGGAAGAATATTAAAATTATGCTTGAAACATCAGGACAGGAGAGAAGATAGATATTGCTGTACTTTTCTTTCTCACAGATACAGAAGTTTTCACATCTCCCACCTCAGTAGTAATATCCCAGCTCATCTGTTCATCTTCTTTTTGTTTTCATTCTCTCCTTCACTTCCTACTTGAGCTCTTACTTTTTTCGTATTGTTTCTTTTCCCAGTAATACATGTTTTTCCTCTAAAATTTATTCATCCTTGATCTTGTAAGTCCTTTCCACTTAAACAAGATCATTTTGTGGAGTTCATATATTGTCTCACTTTTGATTCATCTCCAAAATGATGCTTTATCCTTCTCATTTACTTTTGGACCAGCTGTAAGCTGTGCTTACAAAGGAAACTGAGAAAGGCTCTTTTCTTTCCTTGCCCTTCCTTATAGATGCTACAGCTTGCTATGCTTGAAGGATGAGTTATTCACTCTTTTGTTATCTACATATCTCTTCTCCCAGAATTCGTCAGCAGATCTGCATAGGGAATGGAACTGCTGGAGCTGGACATACCATCTATCAGATACTGCTGATGGAGGTCTGAGAAACTCAGAGCTCTTGTGTTGCTCTCATGAATCTTCAGCTAAATGCTAGGAAGACAGAAGTGAGAACAAGCCAAAGGCTATGAAATGGCCCAGAGGGTAGAAGTGAAAATCAGCCGCTGGAGTGTTTTTGAAACACACACAATGTACTGTGATATTCACTTTATTGCAGTTTCTAAAACAATTTGAAATGAAATTCCCAAAAAATGAAACCTGATTTAAAAGATGATGGATGGACTAAGGAAACTTCCTCTTGAACCATATGCATCACAGAGTTGTTTGTTCACAAAATCAATTGTTTTCTAGTGCATCTGTGTCCTTAGAGATCAAACATTTGATCCAACAATCATGATTGTTTCAAGGGGTTTAAGATAAAAACTTAAAATTACTTAAGGAACTGAAGTAAAATAACAGCTTTGCTTTATTGGCATTGAGTCAATTGATTTTTCTTTGAAAGCTCTTGGTAACTATCTAATAGTCAGAGTCTGAATTTTCTAGCTTAACCACCTTCCACTGGAAAACTGAAAGCAATTTTCTTTTCATTTGAAGATGGCTTACACAGTTTAGTGGGGGATGAAATTCTGATACTTAAAGTACACATTTTGCCAAGTAAGTACTTTGAATCTTCTTTAAACTGAATTGAATTACTTATGCTATAGGGTATCTAAGAGAGGTTTAATGATTTCAACAAGTTTAAAAACATATTGCTTACAATGCTGGAAGCTGTTATATACTTTCCTGAAAACTGGGACACTTTAAAGTTTTAAAGCTTCTATCTGAAACTGTGTAATCCTAAATCTGGTATACCATAAACATTAAGTTATTCAGGAAAGTATCGCCAACCCAGACAGAGAGCCTTCTTCAAAGGAAAGGAGAATAGAAAGCATAAGACACATAACAGTGAATTAAGAATGAGTGAAACATATTTGAGAGCTTTCTCTTATCACACCGTTTCCTCTGCTAGCAAGATCTGTAAAAAGAGGATATGCTTCTACTATGCTGTAGTTTGTCCTGTTTTGCCTATTTTGTCTTTTCTTGTGAAAACTCAAACTTCTTTTCTCTGGTGAATTTGTATAAGAATTCCTTTAACCCTCTTAGACTTTTGCTAGTTATCAAGTATTACTTTCCATTCACCCTATCCTATCCAATGACAACCAATAGTTTTCTGTAGCACTAAGTTCTTTACTTTTGCAGGTGTACTTTTTTTGGTAATAAATAAACATTTTATATGTAAAGAAAGTTGTAATTCATTGATGTAATGCTAAATCTTTGAATTATTTGTTCTTGCTAAAGGCTTTCTCATGTTTTATGGAGCCTTTCCTGCCAGACTGAGAATTTACTTGAGCTGTTACTGCAGGTCTGTGATGCATAAACCCAAAATCACACTTTGTGTATGATTTATAGAGGTGATGTCATAGACAGGAGCACCAGTTAAAAATATGAGCAGGCAATTAGTTCAAATATTTGAAAAAATCAATTAGAATTTCTAAACCGTCTTATGGAAAATCCAAAAGGCTCACAATGGCATGAACCAAAACAACACCAAGGCCTGCCCAAGTGGTAAAGCTTAACAAAGAAAATAGCTAATGACTTGATCCTGCTTCCTTTCAAACTTCGCTTTTTGGCCTGTTTTCCTTCTTTATCCCTCACATCTATGTATATAACCCGCAATCTTATACTTGTTATTTTTACAACACAAATAAATAAATATATGCACAGAACACATGCACACTTCACACATAAATTGCGAAGAAGTTGAAACCAACTGACAGAACTGTACCCTGCCATTCTTGTGGAAATCTTTGGCTGAATCCTGAAGGTGCTTGGCAGTATTAACTTACCCCTCTGCCTTATTTTCAGCATAAATTGCAAATGTTCTCTTTATGCATGTAAAAATGTCTTGTTAATTTCCTGTAACACACAGAAAAGGAAATGCTTACAATATTTGTCTATTTATAAGGCCAAATATTTTACTGAAGTCCAAACCGTATTACATGCTAATGTTTTGTTTTGTTTTGTTTTCATTTGCAGATGTTTTCAAATTATATTTTGTTGTCAATAACTTATAGTTAAATAGCTTACTGGTTATTTTCTGTGTGATATTCATGTAGAACATGCAGGAGAGTCAAATACTTAGATGCTCAAGTCTGTTTCCAGAAATGACAGTCATGCAGGACACTGTGCTGTCCATATTTCAGCTTTTCCAGGAACCTGGATCTGGGCAATCAACTGCTCAGGGCCTTTTTCTGACCCTATCAATCTCTCCTGAGGGCTTGTTCAGCTGTCTCTGCTAAGAAAGATAAGCTTAAGCTGTATTTACTCACTACATATGTTGATCAATAGGGATAGCTCTGACACTCTCTCCCACAGGGAAATTGTCTTGGGTTAGGCTTTGCCAGGTAATAGACTGGGTCAAGGAGATCCAGACTGAGAACGTAACTGAGATATCAGAGGATCTCCTATTAATGGCAGAAGGAAATGAAGAGTAGACAAAGGTAAATTACTGGGCACTTAATAAATCAGAATCCTAGAATCATTATATAAAAGCAGAAAGAGAAATCAAGGAAAAGAAAAGGGCATATGAGGTATATAAATCAAGAAGATTACTGCTACTATAGCCAGTAGATTAACTTCAACTTTTAAATGATTGAAAAATTGGTAAGTAGATCGAAAATGAAAGGAAGATTGTGCAAGACAAGAGAACATGTAATAGAGGATTTTACAGGCTCATCAGAAACAGAAATTGGAGAAGACTGTAAGCCCATCAAGGAAAGGAAAGAACTTGCTAACAAAGGATGTGTGCAGTCCCTAGACAGAAAGGTTTATTTGTTTCAGTTTGAGCCAAAACGACAATAAGAGCTAGCAAATATAATTACAAAATCAAAAGTTTATTCTCTGGAAAGTATAAAAGATGTTGAGGAAAAGAAACATGAATTTAAGTTTTTGGCTTTTATTATTGTCACTATTATTAATTAAAAATATCTTGCAAGCTCTAGTGTGTATATAGTGCTATTCTTTTAGAGTTACAGTGAAAGTTAAAAGGAATTGTATTGTAGCAGATTCTTTTGTTACAGAAATAAAATCTGAAGGAACAGCTTCTGCATTTCTGCAATCAGAAGATGTGACCACAGCAGGTGGGTATTCAGAGCTCACTCTTTTGCACTGGCTTTTGTTCCAATACCAGGAAAGTTGAAGCACTAAAACAAAAATTAATACAACTATCATGTGCAGAGGTACTGTTTCCAGCAGAAGTAATCATTGTCTTAGTAGAGAAAACATGGTAATAAAATTGCACATACAAATGAGAATCTGCAAGTCAGATTGGAGGCAGAAGACAAGTTGGACTGAGTGGACTTCATATTTCTTTTCTTTTTTTTTTTACATATATACTGGAAAAATATTCTTCAGAATTAAAACCAAATCATCATCACTAGTAAAACTGTAAGTAGTGTGTTCTAGCTGGGAACTTAGCATGCAAGTGACACAAATCAGACAAATGAATTTACAAAAAGTAAACAGTTGCCTGAAGAGCTTGATTGCCTTGCAATTGAGAGAATATGATCAACAAGAAAATCAACTCAACACAAAAATATAGCTAATGTAAAGCTATTTCATATAGTATATCAAAAATAGCTAAAAATAACTAAGCAGAAGGAAAGAATATTCCAACTAGACAACAAAGGCATCCTCATGCTTTAATTAGAGATTGAGTCCTGACCCATACAGTTGTGCTAGGAGAAACCCAGAAAACAGACTTTGTAAAAAGTCTGAAGTCCTTTTTCCTTTGTAAAAAAGACATTTATTTGATCATCACCATGCGTTAATGAGCTCTGTACCAAAAGACAGTTAAAGTTTTGATTGTTTCAGCTGTATGCACATTAGGAATATTGTGTAAAGTTTACCAGTATAGCTGTATGGGAAAAGTGCCTCTAGTATGGGCAATGTGGCCTTCTTCAGTATGCAAATTGAAAAACACTATACTGTGTTTCTTTAATACAATGTGTATTAGCTAATGTGTGAACAAAGCTTTGCATTTAACTTGCAAACCTGGTAGTATCATGAAGCACTCAGATTACACTGTGACTGGTTATGATCCTATTTACAGTTACAGAAATGCTGTTTGTGCACAGAGCCTTGTAACTCACAACTGCCTTCAGTTTATATTCCATTAAATATTCTGTGCTGTCAAATATATCTTACTCAGAAAAATGAATAAAAATGGAGATCAAAAGTAAGTAATGTCTCAGTATTATACTCATGAAATAATATGGCCCTTGCCAAGGTCTATATGGTTTCTATGTGCAGTTCACCTTGGAGCTACTAACTACACTGTAAAACAAGCTTTTCATTAATGCTGGCCAGTATAGAGGCTTACCTCATTAGTGCAGATTTGTTAACCCATTTATCATAACACTTCAGTGCTCGAACTGGACTCTAGCCATCATTCTATTCTTCACACTCACATTCCCAGGGTACAAATATTCTATATGTTTTTAAACGTTACACTGTTGGTATAGGAAAGCAGTATCATCACTTTGGTATGTAACAGTCTGTTGTGGAGCACAATGTGATAATGAGGAACAGTGAATGAGAAAATTATTACCTCCTTGTTAATCATTTTATAGAGTCAGGTTGGCCCAGTCTGTAATTTGTCCCCAGAGATGGTGAGATTTCATAAATGTACACAACCAAGTCTGTGCTGGGAATCTGAAACTAAATCAATAACAAGAAACTTTAACTTGAAATAACCCTAGAGAAAACTGTGTAATCTTGGTCAGCATATCACCTGCTCCATTATGTCCTTGCCATGTCATGTCCACTTCTTGCAGGAAAAAGAGGAAAAAGCTGCAGAAAACCTCTCTATTTTAGGAGGGTCTGTAATGCTGCTCAAAACATTTCTGGGCCTCACATTTATCAAGCAATTCAACTCATCTCTGCTCTTCCCCCGTGCACAGCTATCCTCTTATTTTTCATACAATACACAACAGTAGGTATTTCTCCTACGGATGCATTTTAGGATTTATTCATAGTTACAATCTGAAAAGTGTATTAATGACCTGTAATTCTTTTGTATTCCATCTATTATGTAGTTGCAGGCAGTGATAATTTCTGGGCAGCGTTCACAGCAGGATGGCATTTGGGAGAATTACTTGTGTATCTTCTTCTCTTCCACTGCAAAACAGATTTACCACTGTAGCAACCTGTGACACTTTTGCTAACAGAATGTCTTTGGGGTGAAGCTGATTGATCACACTGCAAAGTCTCAGACTATGCTGGCTTTAAAGAACTTAGCTGGGAGAATTCTGATTTCCTGAGGTGAAACTGTCTGCCTGAGGGCAATGCCAAATTCTATTTTGCAAGGGTTAAGTTGCATCAGACTGAAATTGCCTTCCTTTAAAGGCGTTCTCCTCATCAAATTGGAGGTAACTTTGCAGGTATATGTTATTTCCTGGTTGCCACTCTCTGAATTATTATTTATGTGGTTGTCTTAACCTTCTTACTAACTATCAGGGCTAAAGCAAATATTATGGGGATTACATTATGTGACTGAAGGCATAAGTAAAGAACAATAATTATGAGTCACAGACATACTAAAGTATTACACAGCATTGTAAAACATTGCAGCTGATTGACTGCAAATCTGCAGGGGTGTTTACTATGTCATTGAGTTAACCAAGTGCTCAGTGTCCATTCTTTAAGACGCAGAGCTGAAGCACAATTGGCTACAGCCTATGTTGGGGAAGCAGGTCCAAAATACAAGAAATGTTGGTATAAAATCGGAGGGGGTCAAGCAATACAACTGACTAATATTGCAAAATGACAAACATCAGGAATCAAGTGCTTTCTGATTCAATGATTAGATCATAAGAACGTATAAGCTGTCATGGGTCAAACCAATGTGGCTGCCAGTGACAGTGGGATATGTTAGTTAGCAAGAGCATAAGAGGCTGATGGCTGCTTGAGTGCGCTGAACACTCACCAGCACCAGATTAGCAATATTAGGAGCTGTGTCCTTGCCTCACCCTGTTGTCTAAGATCTATGAAGTGGTCTAATTCCTGAATTGGGATCTGCCACTTATGAACCTACTTACTGGTATCGTCTGCCTTCGAAACTGCCTCTGGCAACAAGTTTCTAAAGTTTATATGGGAATTTATTAGTAGATTCTCAAGTCCCTTAGTTTACCATCGTGGTATATAAGTGACACAGTTCGTAGTAGGGTAATAAACTGGAGAGCTTTCTACACTTTTTCTCTCCTCTATGTACACCAGTGCCTGATTAAGATTGAGAGACCATCTGATGGGCTTTGTGCACACCCTTGTTCTCTCTGAATCCTCTGATGATACTTCAATCTTCTGTTTTTCTTTCTCTTTGTTAGATGTTCATCTGCTATAGCATCTTTCCATGCTACCATTCTGTAAATAAAATAATTCATTACTCACCCGAAACACTTTTGAACCATGGTTTATCTGCCTTTGAGGCAAAGTGCATTTTCACTTATCAGGTTGACTTTGTAAAAATTATATCCTATATATTTGATAGTTTGATCCTTTTATTTTACCCTAATGAGCTTCCATTACATTTTAATGTATTCATTTTGGGAGAAGACATTGCTATATTTGATCTTAAAATACACCTTTATATATATATGTACATATATATACCTTCTTACTTAAACAGCTCTAGAGCCTACATAATTCTTGAGAAGAAATAGAGGGTAGACCTGACGTGGTCATTTATGCATACTCTGTGCTATGTGTACAGGGATCCTTCGTGTTCATAGAATCATAGAATCATAGAATGCTTAGGGTTGGAAGGGACCTCTAGAGCTCATCTAGTCCAACCCCCCTGCACACACAGGGACACCTAGAGCACGTGGCACAGGACTGCATCCAAGCGGGTTTTGAAGATCTCCAGAGAAGGAGACTCCACAACCTCTCTGGGCAGCCTGTTCCAGTGCTCTGTCACCCTCAATGTTAAGAAATTTTTTTACTGTTCCCAGTATGTCTAGTAGTGTCATGAACAGCTTCCCACATGGGAAGATGGAAAATGTATATTCACAATCCAAATTTCTTCCCACAGGTTGTGAGTATACATTTTCCTTCTCAAACTGTGCATCAGACACATTTATAAAATGTCTATACAACTGTCTAAAAATATAAAACTATTACATGTCCATGTAAATAGTTGACTCACTAGAAAGATTATGCAGTTCCTAATTCCACACCAGTAGGAATACTTTTGCAGCCTGTCTGGCATTTTGGTCCAAATGAGAAAATTCTATTCCTTTTTGACAAAATCATGAGCTTCATCCATGCGAAAATCTCTATGACAAAACAATAAGCTTAGAGTCGCCAAAAATAAAAGTTGCTGTCATCCCTTAAAGTATTGACATGATTAAAAACATTTTCTAGTTACCTCTAATTTCCTTTCCAGAGCTCAGCTCACTGTTTCAAATGAGTGCTTATTAAATCCATTGTAACCTTCAGCTTGGTAAAGCAAAAAAACATAAATAAACAAATGATAATGCCAAGGCAGAGCATATTGAACCAGTTTTATTTCACATTTTAAGTTGATAAGCCAATACTCAGAATTTCAGAGGTCTCTGCTCTGCTCCTACAACTGCTTTCAATGAGAAATTCTTGATCATAGTTCTATTTTATGTACTATGCTGTTCTTTGTTTTTATTATTATTATTTATATATATTTTTATTATTACTTATATTTTAACCAGTGCACTGAATTCTTGGAGGGTGTGATAATAAAGATAACATCATGACAATAAAAAAGCCATTCAGGAACTTATTGTATTAACAAAATGTCACATAATGGACAAAAGTTCTGAACCAACAGATGGATATATAAAATTAAAATTATGACTACAAACACAAAGTTTGTAGTCTGTTCTTCAGCCCAGCTCAGTAAATTTTTACAACAGATTTTTTCTTTGAAATATTCATTTTACATTAATGATGAATTGAGACAGAACTGCTCTGATTCCTAGACCACATCTAGTTGAAACTATACAAGCATTTGTAGTGTAAGACACTATTAAGAAAAATGAACTGTTCTGGTTTTTAAAGAAAAACCTTGCTTATATTTCCTGCTCAAAGACATGTTTTTATACTCTGTATTCTTCTGGGTAACAGATACTGATGAGTTCTTTTAACTCTTTTAATCTTTAAGATGAATTTCTAGCCCTGCTGAAATGAAGGCTCTCCCAAGGTTTTTAAATAGGTTAAAGTTTCATATTAATGTAATATATATCTTGGTTGGAATTTTTATTTTCTTTTCCAAATGGTCTTGTTTCATTCATTGATATTTAAGAATAATAAGCAAACTCTGTTCAAGCAGTTCTAGGTAAAAATTCCTCTATTTTAAAAGTCTGGGTTTTGTATCAGCATGAGATGTTCTTCTGAGAAGTATTAGACATCTGGGGTACATGAGAAGCATCCTTTAAAATGTTTATCTTCTCAAGAATATACTTAGTATCAAGTAAAAACTGCATTACTGCCACATTAACTGTTATTTATTACTTGACTGTGGAGAACATCATTTTTTATCATTCTTACAGTAGTATGGCCCATTCTACTCCTGTAAAGCACTATGATACAAAACAGTGGACAACAAATTAATAAATAATAAAAATAACTATCCCTCCAGACTCTTTCTAGATTATGAACAGCCTAAACTGAGTGACTTTTTAACCTTTTAGTCGAATGCCATTTTTATTAACCAGGAGCCAATCAATGCTTCAGATGATTTCATAAGGCAAGTTTAGAGTCCCCTATCTATTTCAATTTAATTCTATAATTCCAAAACCGTTTGAACCTCACTAGAGATGGTACTTGAGGTGACTGCAAAAAGGCGGTGCACAAGTCTTAAAACCTTTGTAACTGTTGCTGCTGCATTTATCTCCATGCCATCAGTTGGCTCTTGACAATTTTTGATGGTGCTACAGAAAATCCTGAGAAAGACGCTGCCAGGTCCTTGTTCATGCCGTGAAAATGACTATATCAAGCTAATTTTTTGGATGTGTTTTCTGGTGGTATTGCTTAACCAAATGAGTTTTGCTATTTTGCAGCAGGGCCAGGTACTAATAATGTTTTTATTAGTCTGGTGAAAACAGCCACAGTGTCCTGGGCCACTGGGCCACTTTTTATTTATAACTTTGTATACAGAATAATGATCCTAATGTAAACACAATCAATCATTGAACTGACTAGCACAGGTGTCAGAGCAGAATACAGTTTAATGGAGGAGACTGTACTCAGGTTCATTACTTAAACTTAACCTTAAACTTGCAGCCTGTTAACGAGTACTGTGAGAACATAGACCAGTACAGAAGCCTGGCAAAGTGAATCATCTACTAAAATATTAAAACATGAAGATCAATGGGATGGAGATGAAAGGGTGTTATCATGAGCACAAAAGCATATGAATTAAAACATTACAGTGTTTAAATGAGTTGCCCTTTTTATTTTTTGATAGCTTGTGTATAGAAACGGTATCAAATCTAAGCAACATTGTCATGTGCATGTGTGCCTGTGTGTAAACAACAAAAGAACAGGTCATTTCAGCCTCAGTCCTGTGCTCTTTTCTCAGATATGCAATAATTCATTTCAGAATCTAATAAGACCCAGTAAATTACCACTTAGGACTGTGAAAATAGTCTCTCAAGTCACCACTGTAAATTTTGACTTTTAACTTCTTCTATACAAGGTCACATGTGTTGTTTCAGAATGTTTCTCATCTAATAAAATAGGAGAAGTATTGACTATTTTGCCCTAGGAAAACTTCAGATGATCCTCAGAATGATGCTCCTAACTTCTTCCAAATATTCATAAATAAAGCACAGAGAACAATTTTTTCAAAATGGGGAAGCACAACCTTAAGTTATAGGATGCTTAAGTCTATACATGAGTTGTCAGCCCTCATTCTCCTCATGCACTGCAGAGAGACAAGGCAGAAGTTAGCTCCATGGAATACATAACACAAAACTTTATTTTGACTTTAATTACTGCTTCCAGAAATCTAGAAATTCCCATTTTCAGGTAAATCTTTCTTTTTTTCTATAGTTTTTTTTCTTTTTCCTTTTCTTTTCTTTTTTTTTTTTTTTTTTTTTTTAAGTCAACATGGTTTGCTTCTCTTTATATATATATATATACACACACATATATATATATATAGTTCTGTACTATCAAGGCTTTAGGGAGCTCTGCAGAGCTTTGAACTGCAGAAGGCAAGAGTTAAGTGATTGCATATTTTCTTCAAATGAATAGGCTGTAGCAATCAAGCAGAATCATTGGTCAATCAGACACTGGATTAGAAATGGAGAGGTGATATAAATCAATCTCCGGAAGCTCAACAAGGGCTCTTTCCTACTACTTAGGGCCTCTTTTCAGGAATGATACTTACAGCGAAGGAGAAATTTGAGCTTAGGTTACAATTATTGCTTGAGCTTATTGTGAAACAATAGGGAATATCATTCTTTCAAGGGATACACCAGGAGAGAGTGGCTTTAATTACAAAAAATGCAGGAAGAATGTCAGTAGCTTCAGGGTATAAGTAAAGCAGGAAGCTTAATTATTGATAGAACAACTTTGCTCATTTACCAAAAGAAACATGATTAAAAAATCTGGAGCTGAGAAAGGACTTTCCTTCAGTTTCTTGAATCAAGTTTTATAGTTCATACATTTTTCTCATTTTACCTCAGAAGTCAGCATAGCTCATGCAAAAAATGCAGGAAGAGGAACATTTACTAAGCTCCAGGCAATTTTGACTTTACTTTCAATTAAAAAAGTAAGAATAAGATAAGAACTAGATGACTGCTGCTTACTGTAAAGTGCCTTCACAACCAAATAGTGACAAGACCAGAATTAGATGTTCTCCCTCTCCAATTCATTCCATGCTTACCTTTTTTTTTTTTTTTTTTTTTTTTTTCCTCCTTAAAAAGTAAAACTTTGTCAGGATCATCTTGTTCACTACATAACATGATCTGTAGAAGAAATAATGTCAGATTTCCTTAATTTGTCTTGATCATAATTTTTCCCTTGATGCTATACATCAAATAGAAAACTAAAATTCCTTCCAAAAGACATATGGGGGAGGATCTCAAAATGATGGAAAGGCTGTAAGATAAAGCTTAAATGAACAAGAAGAGGAACAAATTTCCTAAAATAAGTGCAAAGAAATACAGTAAGGATTCTAAAATGATTTAAACATGTATGCAAATAGTGTAGTTGTCAGAAATATTCAATGATCTGAAATGTTACTTTTTGAATGGAATATGCAGGTCTGTGTGTTAATTCATTTTTTAAAATGTTGAATGGAAAGAGATATCCGCATGAAGACCCTCTGAAAGTGCATGAATGATGCAGCGAAAGAAAAAAATTATTTCCTCAGCATCCTTAGGATTTTCAGGCCATGGAGAACAGCAGAAGTGGCATTTTTTTAGGAAAAATATTGGATTTAAACTTTTTCATACAATTTCAAGCTTTGATACTGGTATTGATTCAGAAATTCTTGGACATGTGGCAATGGTTACGAAAAATATATCTATATATATCTAGTATGAAGTCTGTAAATAAATTGATAGAAATGCTTTAGAAGTTTTTCTTCTAAAAGGTACTAGAAAACTCGGTACAGCTCAGACAAGAGAAAATACAGAAACATAAGCTAAATGTTTTTGAGAATGCAAAACAAAAGGCAAAGCTCGCAACAATACGGATAAATTGAAGGTGTCTCCTCCTGCCCAATGAATCCACTACTGATGACATTTTACTGATTTGTTTTTGCACATGCTATATAAGTGATCATTGTTTTTCACAGGAAAAGCTAGCCTAATATTACAGCAAAGCATCTGAAAATCCAGAAGCCAGTGGGGTTAACATTTCTGATGATTTGTTGTTTCTAAGGGCTTTTACCTACAGTGAACTAGATTCAGATGCTGTCTTTGGTTGAATATGAAAAAAAAAAAATCCACCTACCTAGCAATATCCCCCTAAATGTGGTATGTTTTTGTGCACTTTTTTTAAAAAAAAAATATTTCACAATAATAAAAAGTCATCAGAACAGCACTCAATGCCTTTTGGGGTTCTCCTCAACCACTGGAGCCTTAGGAAAGTAACGGTGCTTCATCAGTAAATGAAGCCTCTCATCCTTCTCAAAGCTGGATTTTTATGTAGTGTGGCAAGTTTTATGTTTATGTTTAGCTTTGGGTGCATTCACCTATTTATCAACAACAACAAAAAAAAATAAAAGGTTTACATACATACAAGAAATCACTGGGGAGTAAAGTTTAAAAAAGTGTATGACCTTGACAAACAAAAAGAAAATTTTGGAAGATAAAAGTAAGCTTTTTGCCGTCTTTTGATTTTCTACAAAGAGTTTCTGCAGGATTGTATGCCTAGAAATAATAATACTAAAATATTTTCTGCTCAATTCGTAACTAAAAGTAGAAGCATAAGAAAGAACAAGAATGAATACTGAATAGAAGAAGCAGCATTTCAAAATATATTAAGTTTTTGTGCTCATTTTTCTCCCTCATTATCCTAAATCTTCATTTCAGTGGCACAGAGGTGACACATACATATGTTTATCAGTTGCTCACTGTCTGAGTCAGGACCAAGCAGAAAGTTCTTCTACATCTACATAAATATTGGGAAAAAAACAGAATTGCTAAAACAATACTGTGAAGACACTCCCTAGACACAAGACAAAATCTATTAGTCTGAAAATGTTTCCTAAAGGTCCAGTACTCGAACTTTTTCAGTTCACTTTCCAATAATGGACTCACAGTAATGCTGTTATAATATACTTTTTTTAATAGTGTAACATATTCCAGATGTACCATTTTAGCAAACTTTTCTGCTGTGTCAATATTCTGCTAATCTATCTTTGTATAAATAGTTAAGTAATATTTTACCAGATGTTGTTTTTATTGATTTTATTTGTTTGTTTTCTATTGTCTTTTTGAGTTGTATTTGACTTCCTTTAATCTTACACTTATCTTGTACTTTAATCTTAAAAGGAATATTACAGTAAGAAAAGGCCAATATGTTAAATATACATTTTGTTTTCTTAAAAGATCTCTGTAGTTGTAAAATCCAAGAAAACTAATTGCAATTCCATTAATATGTGTTGCCCTCTTTGTTAACTGCTTCCTAAAGCCACTTTAAGAACAGGTAATTCTGCACCTCACAGATTATCCACTGACATGTGAATTAACAGCATCAAGACTCATTGTTATTTTACCGCACTAATTGTTGCTACTTTGTGCTCTTTTGTTGCATACAGTCTGTGCAAAATAGTTTTAATGAAGCTATTGCTCTTTTTTTATGTCATATTCTTAATTCCTTTCCGCTGTGGTTAAAAAGCTAATCAACTGCTTCATTTACAAGGCCCATTCTAAAAGGAAAATAATTAAGTCTAACCAAACACAAACTAAGTTTCTAGAGCTTTTGTTCCCATTGTCCCATATAACAACGGGACAATGGGACAAAATGCTGAATTGCCTATAAGGTTCAGGTGTGCAAGTGAAGTGAATCTCCAAGGTCAGAGACCTGCTGTGTTGAAGGAAGGGCAGAGGCATGATAAGACTGTACTGTACTTAATGCAATTGCTTGGTTTAGGTGCCAGCTAGTCCTCTGAAGATCCCTCTCATCCTTAGGCTACACTAAGCTGAGCAAAAAACATCACAGTGGTTTCCCAGGCAGAGAATTAGGAAGCTAAAACTTGTTTCCTGATGCTCCAATCCTTCCACTTTTCCTGGTAGCTCTTGACTTCATGGAGAATTGCTGAAATTTCTACTCAAGAGAAGAAACTGACTAGCAGCATTGCCAAAATTTGTGAAGCTATGCCTCTATGAAGGCAGAGGAGCACCTTTCTTAAGATCAAAAACTGTATTATTCTGACATTGCTGTCAAAAATCTCCCATCTTGTTATTTTGGCAGGGGGAAATGTAACCACACTTAAGATGAATGATATGTAAGGACAGAAGTGGCCCTACAAATCTTTCTTTATAGATTTTATCACCATTTATTATTCTTCTTTTTACTTTCTTTTGAGATCTCTGTGTCTTGAAGTCTTTCTTGTAAACTCTAGAATAAAAGAACGCAGTGTCCCACCTAATGGGGCATTAGGTGGGGCATTTACTTACATGCTTTATTTTCCTAATGTGCTCCTCTGCAGCTGAAAGAGCAGACATGAAATTATCAGATGTCCTCTAGGAGAAAGAGAGCAAATTTTAAGAGACCATTACCACAATGCCCTCCCTTATACGCAGTAGATCTAGTACAGCTGTTCCCCTAATGTACATCACTAAAAATGGTGGTCAGCAATTCTACTAAATTTTTCAATTGATATTTTCTGCTACAAAAAAAGATTGCTGTACTGCACATTCAAGGTTTTATTCAACTCTTTTGCCCATTCACTATATAGGTCTCTGTATATTTCTTTCCTGTATTATCTGTCAGCAATCTTATCACTTTACGGTGCTCTTCAGTAAAGCTCTTTATCAGCTCAAACCTCTTCTTTCCTGAGTCTTTCTGAACTTTGTTGTCCTCCACCTTTGTGCTGACTGACCCTCAGTTACGTTGTAAACTTGTCCAAGACACTGAATACTGTCTCTTCCAAGAGGATGACCTTCAAAGTGGGCAGAATCAGTCCTAACGTTAAACTGTGTACTATCACTGCAGTCAATTCTCTATCACAAGCTGGTTGTATTCTTTTGTCTCCAGTAGCCATCTAGGTTCCTAATCTACTCAAGATTTTCAGTCTGTTTAGAGTGGCAGTGTAATCATAATTGTCCACTTGTCATGTTTTGTTTCTGAAGTATACTTCTGATAGGAAGAGATAAATAGAAAGAGTTGTGGGAAGACAGGGCAAGTAATGGGAGACATCTAGGCTTAGAAGTCTTGTAAAGTTCTTATAGCCCTTAAAGATCAATTGGAAAGAATCCACTGAAATACCAGAAGATGTAGAAGCTTAATAAACCATGGTCAATCAAAAAAAAAAAAAAAGTTCTTTTTTTTTTTTCTTTTTATAAAAGAATCATGATACCAAATTTTTAAGTCTAGTGTAGTGGAAATGGGAGGAGAAGAAAGAGTAAAAGTGAAGAATATGAAGTGTTTTTTTACTGATAAGAGAGATTAATGTCTGGAAATAACATCATAAAGCAAGAAAAGAGAGATTAAATTACAGTTACTGTTGCAATTGTGGCCAGATTATTGGAATAATTATCAACTGGATGTTTAATGTTCTTCCTAATTTCTCCCAAAGCCACGGTTAAAGCAGTGTGGATTTTGAAGATTTGAAGTGTGGAAATGTGAGTAATAGGCACTCTAATGAATGAGAAGATATTTATTATATGCTTAAATATTAATTTCAGTGTTTGCTGTGTTTGTCTGAATTTTGGGATTGAAAAGTGGTTAAGATGCTCTGCACTAAGAAGTGGTGAAAAGACTGGTTTCAGGATTTTGTACAGATAATGTTTTTCAGAGGAAAAAAAAATCTCATTTAAAAGATAAACTCTAACTTCTCTTTAAGTTGAGATAAGTCCATAAATACCTAGGGTCTGCATTCTTGGGGCCGAGTGATTCTGTAACAGTGCTGTTTTGGTGGGGCTATTCTGCCCATGTTCAACTCTCTGAAAGAGAATTTGCCTCATTAAAATAGTTATCTGAGGTTGATGCTAGAGCCATTGTATGGCTTTCTACCTGAAAGTTTTAATAAGCTGAAATGAGATAATAAGTTTAAGTCTGACAATAAAAGACCCATTCAGACTGTCTTAGATGGGTGAAACAATCACCTTAAATAGTTCAAGTCTGAATATTGCCTGATACTGAAGGCACATGACTATTTTGACCTATCGTCTAAAGGACAAGAATACACAGAAAAAAAATAATTAATACTATTTTCTTCTTTATTCCCTTGCTGTTTTGAATGAAAAACTAAGATTTCTCAATGTATTGAAGAGGTTGAAAAGAGCGAACTTCAATTCAAATGCCGTTTTTCCCTTACCTTCTGATTTGTTCACTGTACTTGTTTCTGTAACGTGATACAGCATACAGCTGCTTGCATGTGTCACAGAGTGGTTTGTTAGCTATGTATAAGAACAAGAGGTACCTCTTGGAGTTAAACCTGATACCTTCCAACAGTGCTGTTTTATCTGATAATGCCTTTTCAGCAGTGCTGTAGCAAAGAATAGAAATAACCCATCCATTCAATTATTATGATGTATTAAGATCATGTTGAAGGAAGTTAATTCTGTAATCTAGGGGCCTGGACTTCAAAGCTTGAAATTTCTTTCAGTATGGGAGGAAGTTCTCACAGGAAAGATGTGGGCCTTTCAGGAAGAGTGCTGTTTTGTGTCTTGGCTTCAGAAATATTTTAATATAAACTCTAATTACACTTAATTGTAATCACATTTTTTTTTCAAAAATACAGTTAGACTAAATGGAACAATTCATAAGTCTCTATATTATAAAGATAGCTATATCACCTGTGTTGAAACTGCTGTGGCAAAGCAACTCCTTAAGTAGTCTTTTATATGCAGATTCTATAGGTATATTCTTATGTCTTAGCAGCTGCACATAAATGACGTTTAAGACTGTATGGAAAGTGGCACATAAAACCTTTTTAGCTTAAGAAAACCTAATGGAAAAATATAGCACTTTTATCTGAGGGCTAAATTTTATGCAGACATTAGCACATTAGCATTCACGTGAGTGGTTCATCACTTTTTGCCGTTAGCAACCACTGAAACATGCATTATCTGCTAGGATAAAAATTGTTTGAAAATTACCAGGAATTTTAGAATCATCTCCCAAAATTTCAGATTATATTCCTTTTATAGGGAAATTATTACCACTTATATTATATAAAGATTTACCAAGTTTACCAAGGAATTGTTTGTCTCTTAAAAAATAAGACCCACTTTCCAATCACTTTATTGAACAATCATAAGCCTGTAGCTTTAAAAAAAAAACTCAAAAAGCCTAGTAGAAATGAAGTATTTTTAAAACCTCTATTTCATATTAATGGTTAAATATGTATTACCTAGTATCATTTAAATAGTGTCAGTTTTTAAATTTCCAGAATTAGGCCATGCTGAGTATGAGGAAATTACCTTTTTAAAAGCTTATTGAGCTCGAAGTCCGTATTGCCTGGAGTATAGCTTTTTAATGCTGTGTGAGAAAGCCACAAAGAAAAGAATATTTCTCAGCAAGCTCTAAGCCACCAATATTTTATTTGCCCCCACATGCTGCTCTTGTATTTCCAGTATCTGAGGTTCACAGGTCACCTGATGATATCTACATTTTCTGCCTGTATGTATTCACCTAGTAATTTTGTTGATTTATAGATGCTTTTGTTTTGTAAATGCACTGAAAAAGCAAGGTGAGCTGTCACTAATGCAATCATTTTTGCTTAGAAACTCTACATTTTGGTCAGAGATCAAGCTGCTTATTTGTACTTTGATCATTCTGACTAAGTATCCTGGCAACCACACTCCACAAGTGCCTACACTGCTTCCAATGCGGGAGGTGACGGAAATTACCTAGTCATGTGGTTGGCAGGAAGAAAGTCTATGAATAAATTTTTCACGTCCCAATATATATCTACATGACAGTCAAACAGTGGTATTCTCTCAGCTAAGAATTACTGGTAGTTGGATCTATATGGCCTATAAACCATGCCTTGTAAAAACTGTTATCTTGCTGTTGGGGAAAGAAGAACACTACTAATCTTTGAGTAGAGATAAATGAATTGGTCTGGGATAAGATAAAACTTGGCCCAAATCTCAGTCACAATCTTACTGTGGCTACAGTGGAGCAAGTGCTCTGCAATTGCTATTTTATTTGAAAATATGTCCTTTCATCTAGTAGCAGCAGCTCCCAAATATTAAGAAACATTTTTATCAGATACCTAGCAAATTGGAACTCTTTTATTAAAATCATAGGTTACATGTTTCTAGTCTAGGTTATTCCTCTATTTCATCATTAAATGTTTCATTGTTGTTTTTTGTACAAGAACCAAAAAGTTTATATAGCTAAATCTAGATCAGATCCTAGACATTTGGGGCATTGCTACTATTGCATTCAGGGCCACATCCTCCTTGCAGACCATCCCCAAGTCCATCTCTGTCGGCTCAGAATATGCCATTTCTGCAAATGCACAAATTTGCAATTGTAGATTGCCCCTTTGAACCACTTTGAGTGGTCTGTGTTGCTGCTGCATAAGCATCCTGATCCTGGATGTGGATCCAGATGAGTATGTATCTGGATGCCTTTTTGCATATAGAGCAAAAAATTAGCAATCATGTTGAGTCCCATGCTCTTCTGGAGCGGTGCTAGAATCCATCCAGGATACATATAGGGATCTAAAATGTCTTTGAATACTCACATTTAAGCAATTGAATAAAACTAAGTATATGTAATTACTTCTGGAAGTCTGCAAAAATCACAATTGTTTTGCTTTTGCTGATACTGTATTGTAGACATATTGGCAGAAAGGATGCCTCTGTAACTGAAGTGGATCCAGTCATTAAGAAAAATAGCGAAGTCTATATGTTGGGGGAATCCCCTTTTTCTTCCAGATTTAGCTCTTTATTTTCTATCCAAATGATTCCACTCAAACAAAGGGGCTACGGCAGCAGAGAATTTTACCTATTAACATGAGTATGAGCTGTTTATGCACAATGTTGCCCAAATATCTTCAAAATATATATATTATTAGCTCTGAAATGGAATAAGCCTAGGGATAAGAGTAGGTACCAATAGCATTTCTTACTCTGTTCTGTCAGTAGTGAGCAAGAAGCAACAGCTATCCACTTTCTCAAGCAGTCCATATGTACTGACTGCTTTTATTGTTACCAAATGGGTTTATAATTCCTGACTATATTGACACTGCTCTTACACTATTGTACAGTTGTGCTCATTGGCATTGATATTCCATCAGTCTTCCATGCAATGTAAGTAACTGTATTGATTACCTATTACCCCTCATCTTCCTCCAATAACTCTGCCATTTTTTTCATATGAAATTCAGCTAAATTTATTGGGATGTCTTTAGCATGATGGCCATTACCTCTTCTTTTTTTTTCTTTTGTGCATGTGGATTTAACATCTTTTTTTTTTTTTTTTTTTGGAAAGGTAATTTCACACGAGCTTTTAACAGCTCTTTCTTTAGCCACTGATTTTTTGTTTTAAGCAGAAATACTTCAGATGTTGGCTATTAACAGCACCTATGACCAATTTATTGAAACTGGCTAGCCAACCTAAGCAGTAAATCGTATGGTGTTTAGCTTAATGCTCCATGGATAACTGCAGAGTGGAAAGTTTTGGAGAAGATTATTATGAAGATTTATAATATTGCCAGTGTACTTATGGTATACAGATAGATGTAGCATGGCTGCAGCAGCTGTGTTGGAGAGTCAGTTGTTCCCTTGTCATACAAGTAATAGATTTTCTGCTAATCAAAACATTCTGGTAAGTTTATAAAAAGGGGAAATGCTCATGACTTTAAAAATCCATTAACCACAAATAAGTACTTCACCAGTTGTGCACACACAGTACCATGCCCTTATTTAAATTTTCTGTTCCATATTATGTGTTCAGTCTTCTAATGATTCCTTCTCTAATTCCTCCTCAGATGCAGTTAATGTTCTGCATGGGTCAGCACTGGCCCTCACTTTTGTTTGTCAATGAGCCCTCTGATAAAAATGATATCTTGACATAGGGACACAAAAAACATTGTTGTACATCTGGACTGTAAGCATAATGCATACAAAATCTGTTCTGTATTTTTTTTCAATAACTCAGCTGATGTTTTTTAGAAATGTCACAGATTATATTTTAGAAAAAAAAAAAAAGTAAAGTTTTATGTCAGGAACTTATTTTTCGTTTGAGCTGAACAAAATGGAACATATTTCCTTGGGTATATGAGGCTGGTTTATAGGAAGCATCTAAAAATTGAGACACTACATTAAATTACTTGTCCTCTTCACATGTCAAGTTTCTTGGTATTTTCCTACTTCCATTCTACATGTGATTTAATGTTATTCCCGTTAAATCTTGGTTAGTATATTTTATAACACAATTTTCAGTACAATCCTACAGAAAATATCTCATAACTTATACCTTATGTTATTCTAAAAAGGTTGTTTATCATAGCATGTGTAATAGCATTTGTAATACTTAGATAAACTAGATAAACAATTATTAAGCAATATAAGAAATTAAGAGCTATATATTTGCAGTGCTCATCATCTTGAAAATTAAACTGGAAAACTTAGTATACAACCAAATAAATACAGAGTCTAACGTCCAATAATTCACAAAAGAAAGTCAAATTAATAGTATAAATATTTGAATACCACACTGATGGTTTGTTTTTATAACAAAAGTTAAAGAAAATGTGACATCTCATGCTATTGCAGCATTATGTATTCACTTCTGAACACTCACAACTTGAATGTTATTGTTGAACTACTAAGAATTGTTGTAGCCTTTACTTGTATGTTTGCTCAGCTACTACTTATTCCACATTAGGTACATTTTTGGGTGCATGTTTTATAATGGTTCAGTTGGAAGAAAATAATAGTTGAAAGACAACAGGATGAGGCCTTCCTAAAGTACACAGACAATGGAATTAATGCTCACAGGTCACAGAAGTCTATGTAGTCATCTTTCTTTTCAACTGAAAAATAGCAACAAAAGGTAAATAGTCATTACTACTCTAGTCACGTTTTTCCTGTAAGAGATTTCTGAGTATGCCATGAAGCATTTTATAGTCAGAAGTAAGGCAGGAAGCTTATTCGCTATGATGATATCTTGCTGAGAAAAGAGTCATGAAGGAAAAAAGAAACCTTTTAATAGCTGTTCTTTGAGAAACCTGTTGAAGAGTAATTATACCTCATCTCCTAAATCAAAGTTATGAAATGCCGTACTAGGGTGCAGTCAGATGCGACAACAATAGTGATCTGAGCGCCATGCTCAGGTGTGGGGTTGCAAGGTTAGAAGACAGAGCTTTCTAGGCCGCATTCACTTTGATACCTGCCTTAGATGGTGGGTGAGAAAGAGATACACATTTCCACAGATGTTTTAATTCATTTCTGGCACAAAACAAAGAAGGAGAGACTCTCTTAAGGTCTTGCTTCTACCAAAGGAAACATAAGGATTACTAAATATACATGTTCCATCTACAAGAAAGTCCTTTTTTTTGTCTTTATTTTCAAATGTAAGTTCTTTTTTAGAACACAGCGAGATGCTCACTTTCCCCATTGAGATAATATTATACATTATGCCTTTTTCCTACTTGCTGTCTAATCAGTCAGTGGAATGGTTTTCAGTTACAGCTGTCAGGGCGTTGCATGACCAGCGGCTCCTGGGGCTGTTTCTGACAGGAGCTCCCTGTGGGGCAGCACTGGGCTTTTCTGCAGAGTAATCCAGGTAGGCACCAAGGGCGAGAGTTTCTAATGACAAGCAGTTCCCAAGCGAAGGAGGCGCACGCTTCACTGTGGCTTTTTCCAGGTCTTTCCTTCCAGTAGTTCTTTTCACCTACAGCAGGTGAAACCTACAGGTTTGACAGCAGCCAAATAAGCTGGAAGAAGGGTATGATACCAGACAGCTCCTCCAGAAAACTGTCCGTGTTATAAGAGGTGCAGTGCAGAGCTCATAATCCAGTAGTCTGCTTCCTCCGTCGGACAGGCAAGACTTGCGATCTGCTTCTCAGGAAAGGAGTAGTTCCACATGTGATGGCACCACAGCCATTTTATAAAGGAAAAAGCAGACAAGGATGCTATGTTTTGTATATTCTGTTGCATTATAAATAAGACTTTCTTCATTTGCACATTTATATTTTCCTGTGCCTTAAATTCTTGACCTGCTTCCAGTTTCATGGACAAGTTCTTACTGTTTTGAATGGAGATGGACTTTTTCTGTGTGCCTGGGACAAGTTCCATCCTGTTTTACACTCACTGGCAGAGGGCAGTAGTGCATCTGGTAACCAGAACATAAGTGTTTAACTAAATTCCATTTGCCTAAATTAGGGGATTATATTCAAAGGTGACAGGTGCCTTAGAGACAGCAGAAAGAGAGAAGAAAAGGACTTTTAAATAGCTTTACCATAATAGAACTATGAAACGAATGCATTTTCTTTTTTTTTCTCAAGTTAAACTGATAGCAGTTTTTAACCTGCAGGTAGCTTATTGCATCTCCTGTTGTAAACAATGCTGTTTAATTTTAATGTTCTTGTTGTACACACACAGAGAGAAGCTTATCTTAATCTCACTTCATATTGTGTCAAGGATACAAACACCACTTAACATTTTTCCTCCACACAAATGCTGCAGTCATGAGCGTATAAGAGACTTATTTATATTGTAGTCAATGCCTGTTACAATCAAAGCTCTCAGGTTTTTTGCAGCGGCAATGTTGACCTGAATTCTGCGCAGGAGACCTGAAGTCTGTAACATGCTGCTGTAACTTACTGGAATTTCTCTTGCAGCTAAAGAAAAGTGAAGTCGCGAATGGTGGCTGTGGCCTTGTGTTAATGTAATTCAATTAAATCTTGTGCTTTCCCTATCTTATATTTCTCCTGAGTTATATATTGATTATCTACAGCAGCAAAATAGGTTTCTGAGGGGAACCTGAAGGTCAGATAGATAGCAGACAGGCAGGGGAGGCCTTCTGCTTCTTGGGTAGATACCAGGGATAGCTCGGGATTGAGCAGGAGGTGCATTTTTCCTGGGGAAAATGAACGGCACTGAAATAAACATGGCCTCTGATGTTCCTAAATTCACAACCTGCAGGTAGGAAAGGAATCATTGCTTCTGTGTGTCAGAGCGTTTGCAGAAGCACAGTTCCTTCACCTCGTGTCACTGATTTACAAAACCCTAGTAGGGCTGGATACCTCAAAATCCTCCTGTGGAGTGCATATAGCATAGCACTAGTTTATATGAAGTAAATACATCCCAATTCATACAAGTTTAACTGCAAAAATCTGTTATGATTCAAGATGTAAAGAAGCAGTGGTGCCTGCTGTTACTTTTTATTTTATGCTTTTTTTCTTTTCCTTCTTTAATCTTCTAGTTTACAATCCATATAACTTCTTTATATGTCTTTCTTCTCTTTTTTTTTTTTTTTTATCCATCTTTGCTTTTGTTAGTTTGGGGGATTTTACCTGCTTTCTGAATGTTAATAGAATTAGCATTTTCCCAAGCAGTTTGAGAGCTAGATGAAGTGAGAGAAAGCTTCTTTTAAGCCTCTCTGAGGAAAAATCCAGCCTCATTCAGCCACTAAACATCACGTCTCTAGATCTCTCCGGTACTTAATAATACTTACCTCTGTGAACTAAGACACAGGCATTTTTATATTTAGCCCATTTTGTGGCTTCGTGCTCCAAATAAACTTTAATGATGAATTAACAATTAAGGCTGGTGTTGAATAGATTTCAGATTTTACTGAATTTTCCATTCTTTTTTTAATTTTTATTTTTACTCCACATGACTCAAAAAAGGTAGGTATTTGTAGGCACTTTTTCCAAGAAGGCACCAAGTCAAATTGTGTTTGTTTCCCTCACCCTGGCTAGGAGGAAAATTCAATGTGGGCCCATAAATCAAATTAATGGCTTCACTCAAAATCCAGCTGGGAGAAATTAATGTTAAAATAGTTTCTTTTTTATTAGGAACAGAATTGTTCAAAAATGTTAATACAAAAGCATATTTAAATAATATCTACAGCACAAAAGTATAGTTCTGGATGTGATGTGCACCTGGAATCGATGTATGGCTCCACTGGCAGTAGGGAACTAACTGCATGCTGGAAATTTTCTACCCTGATCTTGGCTCCTCTGCAGAACCCTATAGAGAGGCTACTGAGTGAGCCATCTGCAGCAGCCGCATAGGAAGGGCATTCTGAGCTGTGTTCCATATGTTTCTGTACATTCAGCTATAGTCAGCTGAGAGTAGAGGCCATTCTTTTGTCTTCATAGAAATGTTCCTTGCTCTAGGGCTACCTCCTCTCCCTTGTTTTTTTCACAGGCTTATTATTTTGTTCATTTTGTGCCGTCTCATCTCTTCTTTCTCGCTCCCCAGTTCCTTTCTCTGTTTTCTGATATTTAGGTTGTTGTGGCCTGGACAACTTTCCCTCTAATTGCTTCTATCAATTGCTTAGTTCATGCAGGTATCAAACTTCAGCATTTAACTTTGGTAAAATAAATTGGTTCCTTACCCTGGAAGGAAAAGCTGCAATACAAGTTAATGAACCTACACTGGCTACTTTGATTTGACATTCTAGGGTTGTTTATTTTGTTTGTTTTCTTTTACTTTTTGTTTTTCTAACAGGGACACGGCTGCAGTTGCAGAGACTTCATTGGCAACAGATACAGTCAAAAGACACAGATAGATTAGAGTTCTCTCTAAAGGCTATTATCTGCTTTGAAGACCGGTTCATTAAAATACATCTTATTTCCACAACACCGAAGCATGTGAAGGCTGCAGAGGCTGTAAAGAGCAAATTTTTTGAACATTCCTATAGATCTGAATAAAACCAGAAAGCTCCTCAACAAAAAGCTGAGCTTCCCAAGGTTTTCCAAGCTTTGTTAAGAGTTATTTGTGGTTTCTGTCATTTCCATATGGAGATCTAGTCTTTAAAAACAAAGAATTATTTTCTTAGCAAATAATGAGGTTACTTAATGAAAATCATATACAGATGCACAAGCATGTGCATCACACACATACAAACTGAAATGAGTATCCTGAATTAATTTAGCTGGTTTTGAGCATGGTCTTGTACAATCTTCTGCCCCTGGTATCATATAAATACTCCTTCAGGATGGAAGTCCAAGTGCTTACTTTAATTTTAAATGGGATTAGCATAGTCCTCTTTACCACAGTCATTTAAAAAGAGTATTTTAATATTCTTCAAGAAAAAAATCATGGTAGTGAAATCAGCTAGCTGCAAATTGATCTTGCAATTATAAATCCTACATGTGGAACTCAAAAGCTCAAATTAAGATACACTAATTACACAGTAACTGCTAAATAAATTGCATATAATTTAGAGATGTGCTAAAGAGTTCAGCACAGATTTTGACATCTCTAATCACAGATGGACCAGTTCAACAGAGGATAAAATGGCAACTTTGACAATAAAACTGATAACTCTCTGAAAAAAAAAGCACAGAACAGAAATCTAAACATTGATGCATGTAATATGAAGATCTCTTTTATTCCATATTTCTGACTAAATTTTATTCTACTAATTGGCTTGAAAGTCCTTTGAAAAGATCTTTCTTTCTAGCTCCGATTCCAATGTTGTTTTATTTCTTCTATCATTTTCACAGATGGCCAGTAGCTTGTATCAACAAAACTGATGAAGTCCAAAACAATGGCAATGGAGAAAGATGATGGAACTCAGCTCAGGATATGTCTTCTGCTGAGCCATAAAGTATGAAATCCGAGCATTTTAAGAGATAGTAGATATAGAAGGTTGTCTTGTTGTCACTCTTTCAGAGCAAACTTTTGGATACACTGAACGCCAGTATGGTATGAGGAAATATCATAAGCAAAAATGGACAAGTGTTTCTAATGACAACAATTAGAAGGAATAGATAATTTTTAAATGAAGGCAATTGAAAACTTAGAACTATTGAAGAGAATACTGTGAATTAGTCAAAATGAAGAAAGCCAATGGAAGAAATATTTTAGGCCCCAATCAAACTATTTCAAATGATGTAGCGGCAATATAAATCAAGGATAATACAGGTATTATAGGAATGGAAAAGAAAAACGGGATAGTGCAAAACATTTCCATTCTTTATTTTTTTTTTAAAAAAAAAGAGGTAGATGTCCATGGGCTGTTATGATAAACAAGTACTTGCTCCTAGAGCTTAGAGGGATTCTCAAGCATCAACACTTAAAATTGAATAATTTAAAGTAAACAGAACTCAGTAATTTCCACCAAGAGGGTCTAGGGAGCTGAAGAAGGAGTGTTAGCAAGAATTTAAAAATGTGTTTAATTGATCTCGGAAACAGTAATTGTTAACAGGAGTTAACTGAGGAGGATCTTTCTTGTAGAATCTGTCCTGGTGTGTAGTGGTGAGGCTGAGCCTGTGATCATACTCACAAGGGGCTTCTGGCTCCCAATGGAGTTCTGGACCTGTACCTCATCCCACTGATGAGCTGGAGCTCCCTGGTTCACCATTTCCCTGACTATTCCTCCCAACCCACCTTGATTCCTCCATCCCCACCTTGGCCATTCCCCTGAAGTTTTCACATTCCCATACTCTCTTCAAAATCTTCTGTAATAAAGTTTGAAGCTCCTTGAGCTCTCTCAGGCATCCCATAATCCAGGTACTCTTGCCCATGAGACCTATGACAAATCTCCTTTTCCTGCTTCTTGCCAGGTCAAGGTCCTGGCCAAATCCTATCTTCATGGCGCAGACTGAGCAGCTCCTGCCATAGCCTGTTAATCAATCGAGAGCTTTGGTCTCTGTTACTGTCTCCCTTATCTCTCCTACCTTAGGGGCTGTGTGTCTGTGGATTTAATTTATTGCTTTTCCTGTGTCTTTTCCTAGTCTTTTATGGTAGTAGTCCTTAACCGGCTGCCCTCACAAAGCAGATATGCTTACCTTCTGCTCATCCTCAAGTTAGGAATTAGCAAAGAAATGAGAAAAAAAGAATCAAAAATACTGCGTATAAATTGAAGAATGACAAAACAAACACAAAATCTCCGTGAATTACTCAAAAGTTAAGTGTGAGTGATGTGGAGAGAAATATAGGCAAGGTAGGCAAGGTAGAGGAATATTGAAGACATGGAACAGAGTTTTGACCACCTTCATCTTACTTCCTCTGGAGTCATTCTCATATTTTTCCTGTATTTTTCCTTCATTGATGTTTGCTTTCTGGATTGTTTAGATATTTATATTCCTGGCCAGCAGTTTTTTTTTGAAATGGATTTTCAAAGAAGATGTGGTCAAATATCATCATAACTGCCTTAACAGATGTATAGATGATTCTTTCTTTTTCATTTTTCTTTTTTTTCTTTTTTTCTTTTTTTTTTTTTCAATATAGTAACCCTGCTCTGCCTAGTAAGGTCACTATTTTTTTGCTACATTGACCGTCTACTACATCTTCTCAACAGACTTGTGGTTCTTTTCACACCTCATTTTCCCTTACTAGTATAAAAATATTAATATTGAGTTTTTAAGGGAGTTAAATTGCCAACAATTTGCTGAATAGACTATAATTGCCTGTAATTGCCTGCTTCAGGTTTTATCTCCATTGATCTTACATTTAACTTTTTTCTTGCTATTCCCTTCAAGTACACAAATGTGTTCGGGGCCTTCTACTTCGCTTCGGATTATCAGTATATTCAGAATCATTGAAAAATAGATCAAATTTTCCTTCAATTCAGATTTTTTTTTCTTTCATCTTACTTTTTCTTTCATAGGTCCACTAGTAAGCCTTGTAGAAAAAAAAGTTTGTGCTACTGAGATTCCAATGTAATGATTCCTCTGAGGCCTTATAAATGAAGAGTAGTAATGGATCTCATCTGCTCAAAAAAGGAAGCAAAATTATAAAATGAAAAACTAGTAATTTTTATGTTTCTGTCTGTTTTTAAACCTTCTCCATCACTGTAAACCAGAAATTAGATTTATCAGTTAACATCTGAATAGGGCCAATGTTATTCACATAAGAATAATTCAAAACTCAGGGTGCAGAATCTAATGTTTCCGTGCCTCACAACCACAGTGGATACATGTGGCTATAATTTGCATTCCTCTTTAGGTGCAGAGGGACTCTCTGTTGACAGTAAGCAATATTATTAGTTTGCTTTCGTCATATTAAAATGGTTTTGGCACAAATTTTAATGGAAAAACAAGATTGTTAGACTCATATTTCAGAAACAGACGATGCTTCGCAATAACCTCAGTGAATCCCTGTTTTCCATACTGCTGTGTTTCTTTTATTGTAAAATATATATTAGAATTTTATGAAAAAAATTGCAACAAGAGATTAGGAATAAGATCAATACGAGGATTACAAAGCCTTTTTCAGTGCCTTGTTCACAGCTGTGGGGAAGTTTAGATCTTATCTTCTTGTGATGTATAGATGATAAAAGAACTACCTTCCCTCTAACCAATTAGGAAAATTAATACTTACTTGGCTGTGAATAAGGAGGTATCATTAGTCCTCTTTCCATGAGAACTTCCTTTTCCAAAGAGTTCCTGACTCACTAAGGTTCAGGAGAATCCAGAATATTTATTGAGAATCCAGATTCTTAGCCACTATCACTACAGATGAGCAGCTGTATTTAAACTATCAAAAGCTGGAAAGTTGAAAAATACTGCTGAAAACTATATAGCTTCATGGCAGTATCTGTACAGAGATTTTGGTTTTTGCGATTTGCTGAAACTGATCCTTATTTAACATATGATAATGTCATAATTTCAATGTATTCCCTCATGGTCTAAGTGCTGATTCATCTAATTCCCTCATAGTACCATTTAAGTAAGGTTTTTTGACCACATATAGTTCTCAGTTGCATTTGAGGTTTGAGCAATTATAGACATACTTGCTCTGTGCCATCCTGGTTTCTTTGTAGCAAATTTATTTAGAGCATATGTGATTTTACACATGTTTATCAAACACAATATGATCTCACAAAGTACTGGAAATGTATGTGGCAAAACTATTTCCTTAAGTTTAAAGTCACATCAGTATTCTAAAAAAAAAGAGAGAGAGAGACAGAGGAAGAATATTTCAAGCATTTAATAATGACCACTACAACCACACTTTTCCCTTCTACTTAGAAGAAGAAGGGAAAAAAAAAAAAAAAAAACTTTTCTCTGGACTAGTAATGAGAAAGAAATACACAAAGAGAAATATATATTTTTTTTAGTGCCGAAGATTGGAAGATTGACTGGAATAATGAGCAGTGAAGGACATTGTAGGCAAACTGGAAAGGACTGGGAAACTTTGCGCATATATGATCAAACAGATCCAAGGAATATCTGGGATTTTTTTTAGTTTGTTTGTTTGCTTGTTTGTCTGTTGCAGTTTTTTTTTTTTTCTGTTGTATGACAAAAGTTGAGCTCTTAAAAATAAATTCAATATTCCTAGTGTGATTATGAATTTCTTACAGACCTAGAAACATCACATGACCCATATGGACTCAAAATACTGAAAAATATGAGCTGTTTGTCTTTCTGTGTTTGATATTTTCATTCCCATTCTCATGTTGAGGGCTCATGTATATTTGTACATTAACAACAGCAATAAACAACAGCAATAAAATAAGCTATTCTGCTCCAGTTCCTCTCCTCAAGTGATGTCATAGAAAGCAAACATGAAAGTTAATTATATTTACAACTATACTTGTTTTCAGTTCATCCAGATTTCTGAATTAAGCAAGGCAACTCATTTTTAAGATGTAAAAGTTTATTTTCCTAGCTTTAATCATTACAAATTTGCTTTACAGGTACTTCTATTTAATGTAAAATGCTGTTTTTTATTTTTATGTTTTGCCATATGGAAGTGTATGTTCCCACTCTTAGAACAGAGTTCAAGTGTTTATAGTCAAAGGTTGAGAAAAACACTAGTCTCTTTTGACTGAGCACAGGGGTTTGGGGTCAGAAAATGTTTTTTGTTTTCATAGTGAAGAGGAAGCCAGAATTAACACTGAATTGTTCCATTGCAAACATTTTTAACATAGCCCTTCTCAAACCGAGAGGAGCCCATGGCTATTCAGTGGGGCTGCTACTACTTTACTTCACCGCAGGATGGGGGATAACTGTGATTATCATAAGAGGGAACATCCATGGAGCTAGGAATTCAGGTGTCTGTGGACTCCCTCCTCCCTGGCTCCCTGCCCAGCTGGAGCTCCCACATCACTGCTCTGCTCCTTACCCGTCGCTCCAGGAGTTGTGGTGGGGTGCTGCGGGTTTGCTATTTGGTCTCGAGCTGACAGAGACTTGGGAGAGAGGTAATTTGCGTTACCCTTCAAAAGGTATCTGATACTTGAAGTTATCAAGGGACACAAGGCATACGGCTGAAGCTAGAGTGAATATATATTTTTTAGACTAGAGCCTAAAAATGGCTGTTTTTAAGGAAGGAATGTTAAACATTTTGTAACCAAAGCAATCAAACCAAGAAATACTTATTATATTCCACATACACACACAGAATAATGACATGTTAATGTCACCTTATAATGTTTTATTTTTTACCTTGACTAGTAGATTGCCTTAAATATTTCTTCTTATTCAAACTTTTAAATAAGCAGTTTTTTTCCTCTATAGAAACATTTGAAATAGTCTCAGTCTCCACTTATTCTTTTTTCCTTATATGAAAAATTTCTAAGATCCATAGCCCTTCAAAAAATGGCAGTTTGAGAAGGACAAATTGTGAGAACTGTTAATTTATGTTGAATATTGCACAGTTTTACTGAAAATCCCCTGACATATTTTGTCTCTATTTTCAAACACATATTCAGGAATTGTTCATGCATTCCATTTAATAACATTCTTTGCCCTTTTTTCATTCAACACTCAAAGCCCCCCCAAAATAAAAGCAAAATAAGATAAATATAAAAATAATATCATGTAAAAGAAGGATTATCTATGGAATATTTTTGTAAAATGCTTAACTAAGAAATGTACCCTACACAAACACTAATAGGTTGTGCTACAATATATAGCATATAGGAAATATTTTCTACACTACAAAATCAGTCATTCATATATTTTGTTTGTTTTTTGAAAGAGATTTAAAACATTATGGCACAGAAGTAATTTTGCAAATTGTCAAAAGCAGAGGGAGTATGGTGGGAAGACAACTTCATAGAGGTGTAAGGGCTTCATGCTCTTACCTAGGCATCCACCACTGACCTGGAGAAGACACCAGGCAACAAAGACCTTCTACTGGCTTATTCCATAACTTTGGTGTTCTTAGAAGAATGACTTTAGATACAATCATATACAAACACCCACAGACACATTGGAATGTGTACATACATATGTGCAAAATGTTGGTCTTATAAAGACATTGCTTGTTCACAAGAAAGATTGCTAAACCCTTTAATAAAGTAATCTGTTGATAGTAGCAAAAATATTCTCAGTGATATGTTCTACACTAGGCAGTTGATTTTATGACATATTTTTATGAGATTCATAATGAGGAAACTAAGCAATGTAAGCAGTAGCTCAACCAGGTTGTGCAATTTCCTTCCTTCAGGATGCTAAAAATTCAACTGGACAAGGCCGTGAGCAAATTCTTTGCACAGGGAATTGGACTAGTTTATTTCTGTGAGCTCCTTTCAACCTGTGTTCTTTAAATAATCATACACGAAATAAAAAAGGCCAAATATTTTTTAGGACTGTACTGACAAGGTAGTATAGATGAGAGTATACAATAGTGAACATTGTGTGTTCATTTGTAAAACACTGCATTCATATGAATCTCAGGAGAACCAAAATTTGACCTTTACTGTTGTTTAAAATTAACACACAAGTAGAAGAGACAGAAACAATAGAAAAGACATCTAAGAGCCTACAACTTCAGCTTTTGTTCAGCACTCGGCTGACTTCTTTTCAGAGAATTTTAGAAGCTAGGAAATATTTCCTAAAATTGTCTCTGATTAAGTAAAAGTCTGAGTTTGATCAAACTATGTAACGAGACTCTTCTATTAAAAACACAAAACAAAACAAAACAAAAAAAAACACTGAATTTAACTGTCAAATTGTTTTTCCTAACTTCTTAGAGCTTAGAAGCCACAAACTGCTTCACACTTCTCTATTTGTCTCTTTTGCCACTAATAATTACTTTTTTTTTTTTTTTTTTGTTACAGTATTAGGCATCACAAACAACCTTATTAAATGCCTTTTTTCCCAGTCTCTCCTGAACATCTGCATCTTTGTAGAGCTGGATCCCATTCTCAATACAATTTGTTGGAGCAAAGAAGAAAAAAAAAACGGCTAGAGCAGAACCTCAGAGACAATTTCACACATCTGTTCCTGCGGGTGATCTTTCATTCTTTTTCATTTATAATTAATGAAAAATAATGGTGCTGACACAAGTTAATTACTATGAAAAATTACAGTTTATGCTATTCATTATTATAATGGCAAATTACTTGAGATTTTCAAACACTGTTCCTAAGCAATTAGAAGTGTTCATAAGGAGTTCACCTGTGATTTTTTTTTCTGTATGTGTATGCACTCTATGCAGTGAAGGGAACACCCAATGTTTTTCATTAACAGCTGAGGTAAGACAACAAGAGATATTAATCACAAAGTCCTGTATTTGAGGGAGGGAAATGAAGAACAAACTGAGCATATGTTGATGTAGCAGAGGTCAATCAACAATATACAAAGATATTCATTATAGTTAAACTTTTCTCAACAGATGTAGAAGAACTATTACTAAACCTTTGTCATCTGAAAATGATTTAATGTAAGTAATTGGAAACACTGTCATATCTTCACCAAAATATTAAATTACTTGTTTAAAAATTAGAATTAATATTCTGCTAATTAGTACATGCAGATTTGGAGACTCCTTCTTCTATAACTTGCTTTCCTTATGAATACACAAATTGAAAAAGTAAATGTGATATTCTTCAGATAATTAAAGATAATGTATGGTTGAAATTTACTAATGAAGTCTAATGTGTGTAGGCAAATGACTGCAAAAATACTCACCCAATATACACACTCACTCACAATAATAGCTGAAAATGGTTTGCCTTGCATTTGCTTAAAAATATGAATTAATGAGAAATAATAATCATTTTACTGAATATTTTTAATGCATATTCTTATTTTACTGCATATTTCTAATGCATGGGTTAACACAAATATTAGCTCAAGAAGGGGCATGAAACCTATTTATCTTTCTTCTAATAAGCTTTTAGGCAGATAAAATTCTACCTTATTATTCAATAATCTACTGACATGTTAACCTTGTAGAAATCATATCATTTCAGTGTAAGGATCATTTCAGTGCAAGGATTATCATGAATCACAAACCACAAGTTATGAAATAATGTTCTAGTACACATAAAGCACCTAATCATTAAAACAAAGCCACTATACTAGATGTTATAGGGAGATATCATGTCATAAATTTCCTCACTCCTTATATTTACTCAATTATTTACTCAATAATTCTTTTTTTAAAGAGTTTAAAAAAGAGCCAGGATGCCTGTTAAATGATCAACAAATTGTAGACTTATCAGAGCTCTTAATGTCAAATTGTACCATCCCTGCTAAGCATTTCAAAAGCAAACGATCACCCACTAGAAATAGATTGTACTTTTGTGATGCAGACAAACACTCACTGCGGACTAGTCCAATATCACTAAGTTCATTTGCATTTAAAAGTTAATAAATACGTGACCCAGGATCTTAAAAGCTGAAAGTCTATTATCTAAACACTAACCAACTGTTCCTCTAACTTCTTCTGTTGCTTGCTTACATGCTAGGTAAAAGATTGAATTCAGCAGGGATTTAAAAAAAAAAAAAAGTGATAGCTACTTAAATTCTCTGTCTTCTAAACTCAAAACAAAAGAGCTGTGGGCTCTTTGGCAGTAGCTATAAAATCAGGTGCAGAAGCAATCCATCAATGCTGATAAGAGGTTCTTGATAGTATAAGGCATTTGTAGGTAAGTTGAAAAGACAGCAAATACCTAATTTTCTAGACCACCAAAGTATAGCAGTAAATACTTTAAAAAATATTGTGGCAATTAAATGTATGGGTCATTGCTTCAGTAAGTACAATGTCTTTTGTGTTATTGTTCTTGACAACAATAAAAGTCTGTAAGGCCAATGACCTCTGGACTCTGGCAGTGTTTGAAAATGCCTAGGAAAAAAGGTCTGTACTTGTAGAAAGCTCTTAAAAATGCTTCCATGTGGAAAGTAATTCTTTTTATTCTGGATCTGCTCTTCAAGCATTTTCCTTTCTTGTTTTATCACTCTCGTATAAAACAACTGACTTAAATATGTAAATTTTGGCAGCTCTCAGGCCGTTCCCCTCCTCAGCCAAAGCAGCAAACAGAAATGAATTTGCAACTCTCAGTTTTTTCAGCAGGTCTAGTTTAAATATTTGGAAGCAATTCGGCATGTGTCTCTGAATTTTGAATATTGAAAGGGGAAAAACACTAATTATATTTCAAACTTTGGCCTACTCTAACAGCTGATATTTTAAACCTGTTACTTCCGGGCTGAGCTGTGTCTGTACGGTGTTTTAAAAGTATTGGACTAGGGCTAAACTGTAATAAGTACATTTAACCCAACAGATCTATAGTAATTTGTAGCATGAGTTTTGTTGGTGATCTTGATCTGGAAATTAAATAATTTGGTGAACTGAAATTAGCCACCACAAAATGAAGAAACCGTCTCAAATTTATAGTGTTGAAGCTTAAGGTCAAACAATTGATGATCCGACATGGGATGTATTTAGTCCTCTTCATTTTCTCTTTCTCTTCATTGACTGTATGAAAAGAGTTCTAAAACTGCTTTTTCCATTTCCTTCCATTATCCATTATATTTTAAAAAAATAGATAACACAATATTGCTTAGATTTTTCAGCTATAAATGCAGAAAAGAGGATATCCTAAGTCTAAAGATTCTGTTTGTTGATAGTTTAATGCTAAGCAGTGAGCTTATAATAAAAACTTCAAAGGATGAAAAATGCCACTTGAACTAAGAATGCTAAGATGAAGGTCTACCAAGGTGGATTTTCATACTATGGATAAAAGGAATATACATATATATATATATATATATATATATATATATATATATATATGTGTGTATATATAAAAAAAAAAAGTGTAGGTGAACTACTCAATCCAGAATGTGAATTAATAAATCATGGAAAATCTGCACTGAGTAATCAATCAGTTTCAAAGTGTCACAAAAAATATCTCTATACTGTCTTCTGTCATAGTCAGATTGCACTCTAGATCTATGCAAACATACACACACATCATATATATATATATACATATATATATATAAGGAAGCTGAAAAAAAATAATGCATATCCTTATTCTTGTATGATAGAAACATTCACATCACATTATAATGGCATAAGCATTTCAGCTCTATATGGGCATGAAAGTTGCTGTTATTGGCTTCACTTCAGGCTGGGCATAGCATAGGTCACCTCAATGTACAGAGATGCTGACGTGGAAGGGGAACGAGGACTGGAGAAACCACTTATCAGTTTGTAGGTTAGTTTCAGGATGCTCTTAAAATAACTTTCTGCACTGCAAACTGACTTTCTCTATGCAGTGAAAACAGCTTAAAATAAAACATCTGAATGTACTAATCAGAAGTTCATAAGAAGTAAGAAAAATTGCTTGTGTTGTGAAATGCCTCTACTTTCAGTGAAGAACAAAAGTCCACAATGATGAAACAAATAACTATTAGTGTGTGCAATATACTATCTTGTTCTCCAGCCTGTTTAGTAATCCTAATTGTTCAAACCTCTTATCAATGTCTTTTACAACACCTCAGTTTGAAGATCTTTCTATAAATGTTCCGTATTTTCTAATTAATGTGTATTGACTAATTAGTATTATGAAGGCCAGAGGCCAGACAGATTCTTAGGGGGACAATAAAGGCACTTCTCCAAGGACCATTAGATTAGGATCACAAGTTAAATATGATTTATTATCTGGTTCCTGTTATCAAATGAAATGCAACATGACCATGTTTATATAAAATCACTCTGCCACTTCAAGCTTAACCTCACTGCTCTAACTTTACGTTAGATCATCAATCACAGGATAGTTGAGGTTGGGAGGGACCTCTGGCAATCATTTAATCCAAGATCTCTTGATCAAGTAGAGACACCTGGAGCAGATTTCTTTTAATGGGTCATGTTGTCTCCATTTTCACCTCTAATATTTCATTTCTGGACCCCTCCTTTCTGAAATCAATATCCATATTGACTGCCCAAAGTCCACATGCTATCTCATTACTGAAGGTGAACATTAAGAAATTAGGACTCAACCAGTGTTGCTGTTGCATTTGTAATTATGGACTGAAAATCATTCACCCAAATAACTGGACAGAGAACAATAACATCTAAAAACCTAGTCACATGACTTAGAAATGAAAATGCCTGACAATTGTTTACTGTACTTTAGGATTACAAATGGTCAGATGCATTAATAATTACCTGATTATATATCCAAATTAAGGGAAGAAAAAGATGCCCTATCAGACCATTAGATATGTATTAATCTTAAAATAATATACATATGTCATATGTTGGAAAACATACAGAGACTGAGTTTTAAGCTTTCCTGCCTGGTTCAGATAAAAATTAATTAATTAATTAATTAAAAAAAAAAAAAAAGGATGACCTCTATACTTGCTGGGCTTTGGCTTTGGGACAAAGGAAACTTCTGTAGAATTAGCTGGAGGAACAAAAGTCTGCCTCCAGTGGGTTTCAGCACACTTACCACATAGTGGCAGAGGGGAGAATGTAGAGGAGATGGGACCAAACTCTTCTCAGTGGTGGTCGGTTACAGGATAAGGGGCAATGGATACAACAATGGGTAAAACACAGGAAGTTTTATTTCCATGTGAGGAAGAACTTCTTTATTGTGAGGGTGACAGAGCCCTGGTACAGGCTGCCCAGAGAGGTTGTGGAGTCTCCTTCTCTGGAGATCTTGAAAACCGGCCTGGATGCCACCCTGTGCCACATGCTCTAGGTGTTCCTGCTGGAGCATGGCAGTTCCTTCCAACGACAACCATTCCGAGACTCTGTAATTCTCCATGTACATGGTGGAAGTCTTCACAGTCCTGCTATAAATTGATACAGAGACCAATAATCAGAAAGAAGCCTAGGAGAGATTAATTAGTGTGGTGGGACAGAGTGTGGGTCGGCAGGAAGGATGTGTCCTGGACTCTGCTTAGCTACAATCTCTGTACAACAAAACATGAGCTACAACTGGTGTAACAGTGAAGGGTAGGTTAACTGCTGGGTGTGCCGTTAAACCTTTTACCTCTCCTTACCCTCACTTAAAGTGAAATATTTTCTCTGTTACCTCCCAAGTTTCCCCTTTACTCCTGTGACTGATCAGCCTGCACTCAGGGGCTGCTCTGTAGTTACCCATCTCACTTGCACAGTTAGTTTAAACTAACATGGATCACTTGCACAGTTAAAGAAGGAAGAGTTTAGGCAAGCAGCAGACTTGGCAGATCAACCAAGATTTTATAGGCAAGAAGAGATAGGAAAGTGTGCCTAAACCACTGTAATCAGAAGAGGAAGTGTGAGCAAGTCCCACTTAAATACATAAAAACAAAAGAGCAGTGAATGCATACTTAGTGAATGACACCAACTGCAGGTCATGAGTTGAATTGCTGGATGAGTTACATGAAGGGTGAATTTCTCTACTGAAATCTAAATATCATCTCTAAACTCAAAATTTCATTTAAAGGAAATTTTGAATGACAAGTTGGAAAAAAAATGGGAAGGCAGATTTTCATTTTATAATTCACAGGTTTCTTTGCTCATTAAACCATTTGAAACTTGCATTTGATATTTGCTTCAAAACACAAAACTGAGTTCCCACTGCCATCTGCACAAGGAATGGCCATGGTTACTTGGATCTGGGTGGCCTGTTGCAACTTGGCTTTTGTTCAGTGCTCGTGTTTGTTCTGTTCTGGTCTACAGTTCAGTTTAAGTTTGATATATCATATTAATTTATTTTGTAGGAGTTGATCAATTAACTTGAGAAAACTCTGTGTAGTGCTGATTCAATCATATAACAAGCATAATTTAATACAAATCACGCATCAGACATTGATTTTGCCCAACTGCTCGGTAGAATTAGTGTCACTAAAGGACGCAGCCAAGCTGAACTAACAATATTAAGCATTTCTGCAATTTATCTCTTGCTATAATGAACAGTAAATGATATAATGACCAACAAGATTAATGATAAAACAAACATGCTAGTTAGTTAGATTCACTGCACAGAAGTCCAATTCAAGACACTGCCTTGCAATCAATAACTTGGGATGTGTAATAGCAAGTAGAAATGTTAATAGAAATCTGAATTAATTAATAGCATTATATATATATATTTAGCCTGTAATGGTTTTTTTAGTTATATATATTCTGAATGTTTCTATAATTAATGCTGCTATTGTAAAATTCTAGAAAAGAAAACAGTGTATTTCAAAAGCTTGTGACATTAACTAGGAGACTAGTTTGTAAAGACAGGTAAAGATACTTCCCATAAATTCTCTTAACTTAATTTGTTGACCTGTTCTTCTTGCATTTTTTGTGTTTTTGTTTTCTTCAAACTCTGTGAAAATGTAGCTTTCTGATAAAAATGCTTACCATTACAACAGGACCTATTCTGTTCTGTGGAGTACCTTAGTGGAAAATCTAAAGCAAAGAAAGTTTTTTGGGGGATCTCTAGGGCTGATAACAAACATATTTCTGGCACAAATATAATTCAGAAGACAAGAAAATGTCTGTCATATGATATTGTCATACTGCAACACTTCTGAGTTACAAGAAAGATCCCTCATGGCAATTGTCAAAAAGTCAAAATGACCATGAACCTGGATTATTTTCCTGTCACAAACTAATCTGGATGTTCTCACATCTTAAGAAGAGGCAGTAGGAAAACAAAACACAACAAAACAGAACAAAACAAAACAAAACAAAACAAAAAAGCAAGTTTCTGGCATCAACCCTCTCTTAGGCTTTATAGATAGAAGCTTAAAAATTGTAATTTTTTATGCAATTTGATTTCAGACAGTGATTTGATGACAGTGACTGTGTTGAATGCCATGAACTGAATGAGTTAAAAGACTTATATTCTTGCAGTTGGCAGATGAAAGGAGCCCTGAATAATTCATATATCCATTCAAAGTATACTATCTTGGCTTTTAGCTACAAACAATGAATTTTTCTGACACTGGTTAAGGACTTTTCTAAGACATTCATCAGAAAGTAATTTTAAAATGTTAGTTCAAAAATTAACAATTTTGTTTTGTATACAAGCTATTAAAAAGTCACTATTTTTTTTCTGAATAGTTTTTGTAAATGAAGTAATAAGAAATAGTTTTCTGTATGCCTATGAAGCTTGAATACAATAGCAAGGGACTCTTGTTACTAGAGAGATCTTCACCATTGGCAGGAGACATCATTAAACAATATTATCATGTGTTTAATCAGATGTAGAGGAAAAGCTGTTTCCCCAGTATCCACCATACACCTCTCTAAATCAATCATGTCAACAGGAATATAAAGAGAAAATTCTGTTCCTCCATCAGTTTTTTAAACTGTGAAATTTGGTGTTCAGAGAATTTATCCAATGGCAATTTAAAAACATTTGTCACTTTATTTTCGTCAACAATAAAAAAGATGTTACATTTATATTTATAGAAACATACATTGTGAGCCATTGTAGATGGAAAAAAAATATTACTTAAATTCCACACTACACTACCATTTTTTGTGCCAAGGATAGAAAGATATTAATAGTCAAGTTTTGGCGTCAGACTGCACCACCTGCAGAAGCTATGAGACAATGGAGGATCACTGGCGCGATGTGATAGCTTGAAACAAACCCTACTGACATTAATCATTTTTTTTCTTTTTTCTTTCCTTTTTTTTTTTTTTTTAGGATTGTAAACCAAAATGGAAAGCAGAAAAGAGAAATATAAGGCAAATAACATCTCAAAAGATCTGTAATGTACTTCTTAACAGGGCTAGTATACTAAATGTTTATCCTCCCCAATGAGCCAAGAGGGAAATGCAGCCTTGATATCTTTATATTATTCTTTAAATGTAAAAAGTATCTCAGTCTATTGGTCCAGTTTTTTCCTGTTGGCCTGCAAAGAGTTAAGAGGTTGTTTTGCTGTTTCACTAATGAGAAATCTAAGAGCAAGAGAGAAAGACATGGTGCTTTGGAAGAGAAAAATCAGTAGTAATGAAGGGTAGACTTCCCCCACCATACTCCACCTGTGAAGGTGATCTTAGTCTCTACAAACCTTAGCCTGAAATCCTGCAGAATTCAGGACACTGGAGAGGCTCATTTAAGTGTTGAGGGAGATGGCTGACCTGTTGACTGTTACTGATGAAGAGACACTGGCAGCTGCAGCAAGAATAAAAATAGAGATGCCTCACCGTGCGTTTGTCCTGCGCAGAATTTCTAAAGGGTGGGTGGAAGGGCAAAGGCTTGAAATAATAAGAGTATTGCATGGCTTGGAAAAGGGGATAAAATGTTTTCATGACTTCACTTGGAAACGAACAAAGGTAATAAAAGCCATCAAACTCGGGTTCAAGGACCAAAATGCTGAAGTGCAGCCTACATTTTTCTGGTCTCTTTTTCAAAGATGGGTTTCTGAACTTTTTCATTAATGAGAATAAGGGAAAGGAAGAAATTATTTTATCCAGTATTAGCTATACAGCAAGAAGAAAAATACATGTATATTTACAAAATGTAAGTGAATTGTAAAGATTTAGGAAGACAGGAAGGAGCTCAAGAATGTAACTCACATTTCTAGATGTCCAAATGAAGACAGGCATCTTCGAGACAGCCCTGCTAAAGATGCTGATGTTCCTGGCAAGGTGGGAGGTCAGAGCTGAATATTTCTCCTCACCTCCTGCTCTGTGCATGAGACTTTAGGATTGATCTTCTGGCATACCTCCCATATACTGGACAAGGCTGTTCACCTTCTGGTTATTAAATACCTCACAGCCTGGGTCCTTGGAATCTCTTTATATCTTTATCCAGTACTCACTGTGCTGCATTTGTCGCTGATATTGGTCTTGCTTCAGGGAACCAATTGGCAATTCTTAACCCAGTCCGCTGTGTTTTACTATTTGCACAAACAAATGTTTAAGTGTTCATCTGAGGAAGGGCTGAACATTTCTAGAGGTGCAATTCATCAAGTATTAATATTTTTAAAATTCTCCAGCAATCCCACTAGAAAAAGAAGCTGTATGTTTTAAAAGTCTGGGATATTGACAAGCTTGTGTTCATAAACAAATAAATAATTAACTTTTCTACCATCTCTGAGTGCAAGAAAATCATCCAGGAACATAAGATTTGTTAAATGACTTCAGATTCATTGGAAAGTGCACCAAGAAAGCGAAAGAGAAACCCAGCGCAAGTCCTCCTGTCATGCACTAGCTTATTGTGCAATTCTGACAAGAGGTGAAAATTATTTCATAACCCATATGATAATCGGTGTTCACATGGCTGTCAGGACTTTGTTTACTCTTTCCTTAGGGGGTTTCAATTGATTTCATGGCAGGAAGATCAGCTGTAGCTGCTTTAGAATTAGCCAAACTGTTAAAACTCTCTCCACAATTTTTAATTTAGAATTTTTCATCCATAAATTCTTTGGAATGACTATATATTGCATAAATAATATTCTTTTTGCTAGTCTGTGATCTGTGGTGCATTTGTAAGTGAGTCTGACAAGGAAAGGGGCATAGTTATGGGAGAAAATTGATGATGACAAATCAGAGTTAGTTTTCATAGAAGGCTAAGGGCATCTGTGGATGATATGAAGCAAGTGAATAACCTTAAATTCTGTTCCCTCTACCACATCTAGCAGCAGACAGCACATAGAGTGACAAAATAAATCCTCACTGTCTTTTTCCTATTGTATTCCCTCTCTTCCCAATTAATTTCTCAGTATTTCATGATGTTACATTTTTTTATCTTCCCTGCCTCCAAACAAATAACTGATTTCCTAATGCCCAGTTCTCTGGCACATGCTGCTTTACTGCCCACTCGATTTCACTCTGTCTATAGATGTGTCTATAAGTCATTATATTTAACGACCAAAATCTCTTCACAGACTCCAGACAGTCAGAAAAAACTTTGGAGCAAATTATTTCCAGCAATGTAGTGTGTATAACTTGAAGTGTTTATGTTGGTGGACATCTCTAGCCAAAATATTACTTTTCTTATAACCAGCCCTTGAAAAGTTCACTTCATCTTCCAATCCATAATGCATATCTTTTGCTGAATCTGATCTACAGTGATGCAAATCTAAAAGTAAGGTCATCAAAGTTAATTAAGAAAAGGAAAAGGAAATAACCTGCAGGAAATGTCTGTTCACAGTAAGGTCCCATCCATTTTGAGATAGGCTTACAGACAAAAACTGATTGGTCAACCAAAAAGAAGAAAATTATTTGAATTAATGAAAAAAAAAAAAAGTGTATAACTTACTTATTATAAATACACCTAGCAGGTATTTTTGCAGTGATTGACATGTCTTTAAACTTTCCTGTTGGATTACATGGCTTTGGTTTTCTAGATGTTTTCTCCAAAACATGACACATAAAAAATGTGAATTCCATTACACAGAAGTTTTCAGACCCACACATTTTTGGTCAGGAAATGTGCTAAGATGTAAAAATGGTTTATGAGTAAGTTGAGCCATTTAAAAAAAAAAAAAAGAAAGAAAAAAAGCAAACCCAACTGGTTCACAATGTAGAACAAAAACATGATGAAGGAAAGCAATAAAAGAGTTTCTGACAGAAACTCACTCCTATTTTTTGCACTTTTATATAAATTGGTCAAATGTTTTATTTATTTGTTCTTTTCTTTCATTTGCATTAAAAGTAAATTGATTCCTCGGTTGAAATATAGTTTGTGGCAAGCTTCATTCCAAAGGGATTTTGTTTTACTGTTGGATTTACAAGCCCCAGAAAATAGCAGTTCATAATAGAAAAGCTGACAGGCTGTAAACTATATCATCACTAACTCCTCCCTATGGCGTCGCTTTTTTTTCCCCGCAAATATATCAGTCCTTGAGTGAACACAAAGAGAAGAACATTAAACAAGAACTTTAGTGATTAAACTCTATCTATTATGATGTGAAATATAAATGCTAAACAGAATAGCAGGTCTGATAATGTGCTTGCATGGATTCCCACCAGGCAGAAAAACAGCAAATAAAATCTGATGAAACTTGATCGGTCACTACATTATGCTAGCTACAAGAAGTAAGCAAACAAATGACTTGGTAAAGTAAACTTTAGTGAAAAGTTATTTAAAAAGGAACATGTCTAGCATGTTTTGACCAGAGAGCAGTCAGCCACACAGGACAACAAATGCAACAAAGCAGATAAAATAAAAAATGTGGTATGGGCAATGGAGATAATTAGAAACCTGCAGATAAATGTGACAAATGATGTATTCAGCTATATTATCCCTTTATCGCATTACATTCTTAGGGCTAGCTAGATAAGTAAATTGCAATTTCAAAGCAACAATACTTTGGTAAGCTTTCATTTTTAAAAAAATCAATTTTACTTCAAAATGACACATTTACTTATAAGCCTTCATTATTACTTGCTTTTAGTGAGTCAAGGTTCTTTAAATACAATTTAATTTTGCATATGAACTTTGCAAGTGATGTAGAGATTTCAGCTTTGACTGCTTTAATTCTTTCAGAATACTCTGATGTTCACAGAACGAGTAAGTATAAGGGCTTACAATATCTTCTATGAAGGAATTCCTAATTACAGACACCAAAACAGTCTGAGCAAAAGCTTCAGTAAGACGAAAGTTGACTCTCTATTTTTCAATATTCCAACAAATTGTTTCTGTTTCCTTGTGTTTCTCTCCCCTTTAGAGTGATAGTTGAGGAATAATGTAAAATATTTAATTTTACTTAATATTCATTTTGATTAGATAAATCTTAAAATCATTTTTAGTTAAAAAAAATTATTAAAAGATAGGAATGAAAAGATTTAAAGGTAAACAAAATCAGTCGCTGTTAGTAACACACTTAGGAAATCATCTCTGAGCATTTACTTATCAGAGAGCTGTTTTCTTTTGTGTTATGTCTCATATTTCATCCCTTGCAGTACCTGGTAATATACTTTGTTACCTTCCAAAAATGGAAATTTTGAAAGATCCTCGCACTTACTTGCCAAGTTTTCTGTCATTTTTTGCTGCCAAAGGCAAATGCAAGCTACAGAAGCCCCATTTCATAGGGCATAATTTTCACATATTCTAAGGAGTATAGAAAGCAAGAAACAAAATCCCAGGTAGTATTATAGGTAATTATGTATAATTATCTTAAAATTCTGTCTTAAATAGCATTATTAGGCTTCAGAGCCAGTCACTCAAAAATCAAGAAGGAAAACGTTACAGTCTTAAGGCGAGTATGTTGAAAGCACCTTACAAAATAATTTCCACTGCATGGTCAAACACCTTTTATTCCATAGGTTTTTTCTGTAAAACAGGGAACGAGATGAGTATGCAAGACAGCAAAACTCAGGTTGCACAGACAGATGTAAATCCGTTGCTTGCTAATTATTGCTGGACTTTGAAAACAAGCACATTAATTATATTCTTTTTTTTTTCTTTTCCCTAATGAAATCTATGTGTTTCCTTCTGAACTGGATGTGAGGGGGTTTGAAGATCGCAGATATTATTGTGATGTGATATGGTTGCAGCATCAAATCAAAAATCAGTAATGTTGTTCCTCCTACATATTTCATGTATATGTACATTTTTGCAAATTGGTAAAAGAAGCCTATAATAATCTAATATTTTGGTCTTTAATGCAATCTGTGCTACTTTATTGTCTGAAACTAATAAATACTAAGTATGAAATGACAACATTGTGTTTTTGCTAGAGTACACTTCTGAGAGTTAAAGCCTTGAGTATTGTTTCTGAGACAAAGAATCAAAAAAAAAAAAAAAAGAAAAAGAAAAGAAAAACCTAGAGAATATGCTAGAGATTCTCTGGGGTGAATTGCACAAAATAACTACACAACTTTTTTATGTATTTCTCAGCTCTACAAATCTCATTTGCAAAACTGTAATGACAAACCTAAGTCTTGGAGGTTTATTTTAAATCTAACTCAGCCAAAATACAGTTCAGCCTCTTGAGCTTATAAAACTTAGATGCAAATGTCCAGCTGCTCAAAAAGCTAAGAGACCAGGAGAGGCTATATGTTCCTAATTTAAACTGCCTGAAGTGAGAAGAACATGAAAAGAATACAGAGACAGAAGGATCACATTTATTTTTGGTGCTCACAAAACAAACAGGAAAAATCTCCAATTAAGGGTCCGTCCTCACCCTGGAACTTGAGCTGGCTCAGGTGTAAGCAGGTTTGCTATGAAATTTGCTTTAGATGCTTGTGTTTTCTTGCAGATTTTTGAGGTCTATATTCCCCCAAATCTAGATGTAATCTCATAGTCTTAGCTCATTCAACAGTCTGACTGTAAATAAGACAACTGCTTGAATGGAAATTGTAGAAATCTCATTTAAGAAATAGCAGACAACTGTCACCAACTCAAGTGCAGCTTTCATGAAAACTCCGTTCTTGAAATACATCTTGTAGGCCCAGGCTACATCTGGGTGATACAAACAGACTCCTCATAAACAAAACATGGCATTTTTCCTTGACAGCCCTTGCTCTAGGTTCCTGTTTCAGATGTAGAGCTGACCTTTTTGTTATGTAAACTCTGGATATACATAAAAAATTTTGACACTTAGAATGATAATTAGTTATATCTCTGTTTTTACAGCTGCAAGAATTTGAGGAGGAAAAAGTAATAATTTATTCAATTTTCTTTTCAGTTTCTTTCCTTCGACCATAAAGTTTTTTTTTTTTTTTTTTTTTTTTTTTTTTTCTTCCCAGCTGTATATACCCTTTAAATCTGGTACTAATTCAGTACAGTCTCTGTTTATCCACAGAAAAGGAAGAGATTTCTTTATGAAAACTGAAGAAATTAATGACAGTATTGGTATGTTTATTTTGCTCTGAATCTTCGAGTACAAATTAAAAACTTCCCCAAAAGAAATACTGAGATCTGAGAGAGATCTGAAAATAACTATTCCTCTTTCTTTTTCTAGAGAGATGGCTGTGAGCTGTACTGTCAGAGCTGTGTGAATTGCCATAAGTAAAGGAGTTGGATCTTGTAACTCTGGAAAGGCACTGATTAAGAGACGGATCATGAAAGAAGTATTGGGAAAAGATTCAAAACATTATAACAGCAAGCCATTAAAGAACTAGAGGATTTTTTTAGAGGGTTTTGATGGTGAAGTTCAATTTCGTGAACTTAAGGAAAAGTTCTCCTGAATCCAAACAAAATGCATTGTTTTAAATGATAGCTGTTTGTACATTTTATTTATTGAAAGAAATTTTGTATAAAATGGACAGCAATTATTGAGCTATTAATATTCAAATATTATTTTACCATCAATGTTAAAATGGAACTTCAATAGTTTATGAGAAGAACCCATTAGGACATTTCAGTGAAAATTAAACTATTTATTTCAGAACTATTTCAGCATAGCTCATGACATAGGAATCTTCCTTTCTTTTTCTTTTTTTTCTCTATATAAAGGTTTAAACAGATCTTAAACCATATTTAGCTGCAAAGCCATTGAATCAATCTGGTGTTAAGTCAACGACGCTGACTTTTAACTAAGGTACACCTAACTATTGTCATGCAGTGTGCATGAGCATTGTGTTCACACTTCTTCTGCAGTACAGATCTTCAGAATCTGGACTAAAGCCCAAATCAGGGTTGGGGGAAAAAAAAAAAAAAAAAAGAAAAAAGTTTTGAATTTTTTGTCACATGGACAATATTAAATAGTCAGATCTGTTCAAAAGAATTATTTTTTTTTTATTTCAACTTTTCAACTAAAACAATATAAACTAATGAATATCCAAATGAAATACCATTTCTAATTGAAAGGCAAATGTTTTATTCAGAATGTGCCAAAACCAAAAAAATTACAAATCTTTTACTTAAATTATGAGGTCTGTCAAAACTGCCATGAATGAGGTAAAGTGTCAGTTTCAATTAACCACTATTTTCATAAGAACCCTTGTTTATTCCAAATTTTCAGAGTACCTCTAATCGGAAACATTTCAGTTGCAGCTCATGTGAAAGGGGAATAAATATTTTAGCAAAATTTTAAAATGACACATTAATCAAAGTTATAATTATATACAAAATAAACATGATTGAAATAAAATTCCTTAATAACCAGTCCTAGCATATAATCATCTTTGCAGATAGTGGATAGAAAAATTAAACAAAAGTTTGATTGTGGAGGCTTTGCACCGCTACAGCTGATGGAATAAATCGATTGGATTTGGAGGGAATTTGCTACACTTTGTTTCCTAAAAATATCATGAGTACATTTGGTTCATTTGCCACACGGGTGACAAGATCAGGCTCATCACTCTGTGCAAAGAGGTGGAAGCCAAAAACAGGGTAATCAGGGCATGTCCAGGAAAGTGAAAGGATTAGCCTCACCTAGGAGGTGTGTGGTTCTTTCAGGAAGGGGTGACCCAATTTAATTTTATTCATCCCGTGCTTTCTCTTTTTGTCAAAGCCTTTAGTTCTACATGAGGCAGTAATGTAAAATGCGAAGAGAATTACTTACGTGATCTCATTCACACTATGGGGCTTCACTCTCCTCAGTAAGACTTGCTCAGCCGGCAGTACAAATTTTTTTAGAGTGATTATTCCCTATGTCTGCAGATTTTGTCCTTTTGAAGGATCATGCTGTACAAGGGTTTCAGCAGCAGGTCTCAAATCTCAAAGAAAGACCAAACTAAGCCACAGTTCAGTAACCTAATGCAAAGCAAAAGTGCTTAAGAGCTTTGTTGAATCTCATACACAGATACTAAGATGTCAAGTTCTCAAAACTGATAGATAAATGACTGACCAAACCTCAGTGAGGTATAGATTGTGTAAGGAACGAATTGCCAATGTTATGGGAAATACATTATGAACCAAAAGAATGCATTTTTTTCCCACTCAGTAGTCAAAGCGGTGTAGTAATATTTTTAAATATTTTTCAGATAAAGAATCCATCATGAATGATAAATTAGAACAGTGACACAAAAATGACACTTTTGTTTGATCTTCATTTTTAAAAGCAATAGATTTATTAGTTCTCTTTGGAGTCTCTTGACTCAAGTTAATAATCCCCTTAAAGCTCATTTTTAATCAGCACATTAGCTGAATGCTTTTCTATCCTTGCAGTTGAATTTGAAATATTACTAAAAGAAAAGCCAAAAAAAAACACACACAAAAAACAAAACAAAAACAAAAACAAAACATAAGTCTCTATGAAACAGATGCTGAGGTTTCATATATAAGAAAGAGATCTCTATTTATGATATTTTAAATAGAGTGTTTAAAATACTTATATTGAAATAAAGCTACTACCTCAAAAGCACTATGTCTCTAACAAAATTTGCAGGATGGGAAACAGCACTTGATCAGTATAGGCTTGCTTCCTAGTAGTGTTTTTTCCTCCGGGAAAAGGGCTTTGTGATATTTTACTTGTTTTTGAAAAATTGTCACATTACCCGCTTCATGCTCATTTCATTGATTCATTCAACAAAGAGTAGAGATACTTTGCTAAGGATTCTCATGTGTTATGTCAAGGAGAGAGCTGGATTTCACACGGAGTGACAGCAGATCTGATCATGAAGTCTCATTGATTGGCAGCTGATACGAACTTCCCATAACCCTGCTGAGGAAGAATGCTTTTAATTGTTTAAAAGCCTCCTCCAAGAATGCGTGATATGCTTAAGTAGTCCTGCTAAGTATCAACAAGTCAAGAACAGCACCAAAGTAAGCGGACTCCTCAGTCTTCTATTCATTTAATGTTTAATTTATTGCTCCCAAGAGCTCTGGGCAGCAAGCTATCTGGACAGCTAAAGTGTTTTTGTTCATATATTTACTCATTCAGAACATTTCACTGCTGGACCAAAGACTGCTAAATAATCTGATAAAAGTTTGGCTAGGTTTGGCTATACACTGTGCCACCCACAACTTCTTCACTAGATTAAACACACTTTCTAGTTTTTAGCCCTTACAGAGTCCCTAAAATATCCTGATGTGAAGAGGAACTGAATGCGAGCAGAGGTCAGGAGCCAAATATCAAATTTCTTCTTCTTATTACATGTTTCCTTTGTGATTTCAAAACATGTGGAGCAATGCTGCTAGAAAACTCAAGAGAAATAAAGATTTTGGGGATCCTAAGCCGCCTTTCTTGTACTAAAGAGTTCCACATGCTTCCACAAGGATGGCAATTCCTTAGTCATATGAAAAGATATTTTCGTCTAACAGAGTATGAACATATACACCCACTACTTTTAATTATCTGAAAAATACCTTTTTTTCAGTGTATATGCAATCCAGAGCACTGTTCAGAGGATGTCATTCAGACTATTTTGCAGGATACTCAACCCCATCCCAGAAGTTTGGTATCACTTGTCTTGGAGTCACTTTTTTTTTTTTTTTTTAGGAATATGAATTTTCCTTAACCTGTTGATCCATCTTGGAAATTATAGATGGGCAACAAAACTTGTCTCACTACTTTTCTTCAGTACTTGCCACAAACTATTTAATAACTTTTAAAAACAGGCCTGCATTCCTCATCAGAACTGGGTGAATTTTAGTGGAATACAAAGTGATTTATAGGTTTTGGAGGTAGCAAGCAGCAAAAAAAAAAAAGGACATATAACTTTTTATAAGTGTGAGCAGTTGTTCAAGCTACTGTAATTAGAGGCTGCAATATTTGTTGGTGGGCCAGGGCTGTTTAAACTCTTTTGAGAGCTACTTCACCCAATAGAGCTCTGACAGCAGTAAACAAACCGGCAATTACACCAGATCTGTAAAAAAAAAAAAAAA
>NW_010582402.1:299021-316464 GCF_000705375.1 Tinamus guttatus | reverse complement strand
TTCCTGCTGGCTTAAAACTGAAAAGATGTTTTAAAACTTTTGAAATTTGCCATCTGGAAGCTCATGACTAGTGGGAAATCTGGTGATTGAAACTCATGCAGAATTTAAAAACGATAGCAAATAAAGGCTTGGTTTCTTAGGGGCTAGGAAATGCCCTTGCCTCCCCTTCCCTTGGGCTGTGGGATAGCATAGGGAAGATGCACACTGCTGTGAATAGCAGGAGGTTCAATAAAGCAACTCCATTACTTTTGAGTCACGCTCCTAGTTGTGTGCCACGCTACTACGCATTACATATTTTACAGAAAAAATATGGCAATATTAAAAAGATTTTTAAAATATCTTTATGATAAAATATCTCTTCATTTTTAAAATTGGTTTCTTTTACACCAACAGTACAAGATTTTGACACAAGAAAGTATGAAATGAGGAAGTCTTGGTTTTTGTCCCTGTTTTTGAAAATGCCCAGGAATAATCTCTATCTACCATATGTACAAGTAAGCCAGTAATCTTTGCTGAAAGGAATATACACATATAAAAAAAATATGTTTATATATAATATATATCAATAGTAAAAAGTAGAAAGAAATTCCATATTTGTTTCAGAAAAAGAAATATTTCATTCCACATTTGGAAAAGGGAGCATTTATTTGCTTGCTTTATTTATCATATTAAAATGGTACTGTCTGTCGAGGTTGAGAATTTAAATCAAAATCCCCATAGAATTAGTTCAATTTATCTGGTGGTGTCTGTTTGTCACCACCATGCAGATGATGTGTGTATATATATGTATAATTGCAAATACTGTGTATCTAGAGAGAAATGATAGAAAAATATTGCCCCAAAAAGGAAAATCTTTCTGGAAATGATATTCATTATTCCATAAACACAAAGACAAACTATTCATAAGGAACAATGTTTCTATTTTTTCTCTTAATAAACTTTCCCCAGACTTTGATTTGTAATAATGCATTCAGTATGGTCTAGATACTTTATATGGATATATTTGAAATAATTTGCTTAGAGTGCTGCTTTCGTTGTTTGCCGTATTATTTGATAATGTGTGACTGCTTACCTAAATCACTTAGTATTCCCCTAATTTGGCTAATAAAACTGTTATATTGAGTTGTAACGTGCCTCTTGGGACTCTCAAGCTTCAGGCATGTTGCCCACTATCTTGCCACATGATGGAGAGATTTTCAATCTAATGGAGACTGGAAGATGCAGATGCCTCTGTTCCCAGCTCTCAGAAAAGCCCACATAGCAAGAAGCAAAACAGCCCAGGCAGGAAGATACAATCCTTATCAGCATTTAGGCGCCTGCAGGAAATATATGAGGGACTGATGATCATCTCAGAAGCCTTAGAATAACCCCCTAAAAAGGGATGAAATACTGTCACATTTCCCGACTCTAAAACCTCTCTTAGAATTAGTCTAATAATAAAAATATTTACTAATTGCAAAGCAGACAATGCAGCTGAAGAGTTTGTAGGAGCACAAATGAAAGGAATATATTCCACATAGTCACTGAAACTGGAGACAAGAAGTTTATCTTCCTCCACATAGCTCAGTAAAGTATTTGTACGAGTCCTCAAGGACTCGTATGAGTCCAAGGCTCTGGATTCTTATTCTCAGAGAAAGCTGCATTGCACGACATTAAATTTATGCGAAAATCTCTTCCTCTGCCTTTAACCCGCATATTCATTCATCTGTTTCCTATTAAGCTAAAGAAAAAAGAGTGTGTCCTGCATGTCTCCTCGTCTGTTCCTTTCCTGGCTGGAGGCACTCTTGTCCTACACCACATGCGCCTGTTGGTCTCACCTACCTCAGCAGTTCGTTGCTGACTCTTTGCTCAGTTAGGCTGTTAATAAGTATTTAATTCCCTGTGAGACACCAGGACCCTACTTGCCACAATCCACAAAATAAATAATATTACCTTTAACAGAATTTAGAAGTTCTTTTTTCAGTAGGGCAGAGAGCAGCCATGAAATTGCTGTATCTAACCCAGCTACCAAACAACAGGGCGATTCCCCATACGAGACTGTTTATTTCATTCCTGGCTTTGTAGAAATTGGAAGCTGACATAAACTATAATCTTCTTATTACTTTGGGTCTTTTACACTGAAGTCTATAGTAACAAATGTTTTCATAAAGTTTGATTCTTTCTTGATCTTAGTAATTCTGTCTTGGTCACAATCATGCAATCTTCCAAGTTCAACAAATCAGTTATGTGAGTATATTTTCATTCCTTCCTGAGACTAAGGAGATATATCACATTTTGTCAAAATCTCTTCTTATAATACGCTAAGATAACCAAAAGCCTGTAAGGACACACTGAAAACAAGTCAAAAATGAGCATCAAGTGCAACTCTGCTTATTTCCAAGTCTGAGAACTTTCACCTCGCACTTCCAGATGCTTCCCATGTTGAAAGAGATAAGACAATCACTTTTTTTCTTCCTAATATTATTTCTGAAACCTTATGTTTTCCCTGCTTCGCCTGAGATTGCATGGTCACAGGCTGTAGCATCCTGGATGGCAAAGAAGATGGATTTAATCAACACAAAGGGGTGGCAGACACAGACAGAAGCATAACCTAAAATCATACTATGTTTCCAACCGTGCTCTGACAAGTCCTTGTTAAACAACATCTAGATGGAAAACTCAGGAAAGCTGTAGAAATAGGCTTCACTTCCTACAAATGTTATCTATTTTGCAGTTCCAGCAGAAAGACTATACATTAGAGTTTCTAATTCATTACTAACCAATTGCAGCTAGTTTCAGCACAAAAATGCCAAATAAGGCAAAACAAAAGATATAATGAACAAATAAACAAAGAACATACATATTCCAGTGAAAGTAATACTTGTAATAAATTATGTAAAACATTTTGGAACTGTGAGCATGTTAACTAATTCCAAGCTACCATCCAAGTCACTTATTTCTGGGGTCACATTATTTACAGTTTATGAGTCAGCTGATCTTGTCAATGTTATTGACGAAAATATTCATGAATCTTTTTTTTTTTTGCATTATTTCACACTGTAGCTGAGGATGACATTTATAAAAGACTATCACAGCGCTTGTATTTTCATAAGTATAACTGTTTTCATTTCATTTCATACTAAAAAATGTTTGTATTGTCATTTTGTTTTAATTCTTATCATTAATAAAGCAACTGAGTTCTTTAAAGACCTAAAATAAGTTCAAAGTTGTTGAGTTGCTGTAAATGTCAGCAGGAGGAATTCACATAAGAGCTAACCTGGGATTAATATTAATAAATGTACTCATTACATTCAGAAATCCTTGCAATGAAAGGTCACAGTTAGCTTTGAGATCCAAAATTAGAAATGTCTTTTAAAAACTATCAAAACCAATATAAAAAATCTGAACTGCACTTGACAGTCTTGCCTATGTGATGGCTTCTGCATTAAGTCAGGATGGATAAATGTAACAAAAGTAATACTGAATTAAGGCTTTTGTTTTGCATCAGACGAAGGTGCATATTCCTTATACTATAGCTATAAAGATCCCCTTTCTCAGTCATTGGTTTTAATTGTAGGATAAATCTAAATTCCATCATAGGCTGTTTTCATCTACTTCCTCTCTTAGTCATTTACTGAGCAAAGAAGAATAGTATTTTTATTATCAATTTAGCTATTTGCTTGATGGGTAAAACACATCTTATCATCTAGACATTACTTTTATAGGAAAAAAATGTTTTATTAAATTGTACAGTGATGAAACTTGGTATTAGCATCTACTGGACTATTTAACCTATAAAACAGCAAGAAAAACAGAAGGAGTGCGCCCTTTCTACAGACGATGATGAAATTTCTATTGATGGTCCACCTTCCCCTAGAAGAAATATTCTGTAGTTCAGTAGTGATATTGTGAATGATGAGACTAGCTCATTTGTTCTCCGCTGTGCACGCTTGGGTATCAGGTACCCTGAGGTGGTTTTTACCTTAATGGTTCTTAATTACTGTTGTTGCCTGAGCTAAACCAAAGGCCTGTAATGAGCAACTCTCATTTATATTACTTATGTATTTTTTTCAGCATGTTTTATTTTTTAGTGTACAGACTGATAGAGCATAAAGGGCTCCTCAAACAGGAAAAAATATAGTAACCAAAAGAAAGGAAATTATTTTATTTCTTGGTGATTCAAATAGATGTTATTGAAAGTCAAAGTCAGAAAACGGTACCTGGACTAACATAAACAAAGAGGAAGAGAAAAAACAAACAAACAAACAAACAAACAACAACAATAAAAACACACACAAAAAAACAATTTCGATTAAAGGCAAGAGAGCAGATAGATAGAGGCAGGCCCAGAGTAGAATGATTTAGGGTGGAAGATTAAATCTATCTGGACTTCCTACAGACCCCAAAGAAGGGCGTAGCTATGAGAGCGAAGAGGCTGAAAAATGAAATAAACTTTCCTCTGAAGGTCTTGTCTAAAAGAAAATCTTGATAATCAGTGAATTCCTTCAGCTTTGCTCTCCCAAATAGTTATGGTCTGGGATATATAATGCTCCCATAACTGAAACCCGGAATCCAAGGAGAAGGTAGCAGCTCATCAAGATAAGGGACAAAACTACATTTCTACTTTAAAAGCAATATTAATGGCTTAAAGTGTTTTGATTACTTTATCTATGTCTGTAATAGTTATTTCTGCATTCTCTATTTCTAATGCTACAAATAAAAACTTTTATTTGCATTTTATCTTGATGATACCTAAGTGTGGTTTTAGGGGAATGAGTATCACTTTTGACAGCGTACTATATCCCAACTGACCTAGTTGTGTTTGCCAGTAAAATGTAAATCTCCCATATATCTTTAACTGTTAGCCCCATACAGCTGTTTCAGAAATCCTGGAGCATCACATCTGGCACTAGACCCCTTCAGGTACAAAGCTGAATCCCACCGAGACTGGCAAACCCTTGTGAAGTCTAACAGGTTGCTTGACTTCCCACCACAGTTTCTTCTACATACATACACAGCATGACAGACTCTTTGAGCAACCCTATTCAAATTGTTATTTAGAAATGTCATATAAATGGCATCAATAGGAGTGAGAAAAATTTCTGGATGGAAGGGTGAAATGAGATGATAAAGAAGCTCTAAAAAGTACATAACTGAAGAAAATATAAAAGGAAGAAAACAACAATGGATATGAAGAAAAGAAGACAGTATGCATATATCTAAGAGGTTAAGAAAAGGTAAGGATAAAATTTTATATCATAATCAATCATGAACAAATAATGATGACGTTAGACAAAGAGACTCAAGACAACTACCTTAACTTCCATTTCGCGTATTGCAATTCGAGTCTTCAGTAATTAATGTAATTGTTTTATGGATAAAAAAAATGTTTGATATTTCCTAAACCAAGAAGACAATTGGAAAGACATAGGCAAACTTGTCAGGTAGGAGAAAAAAAAATGGAAATGGAAGCCAAAAAGGAAAAGCAAAACCAAAAACCAAGATGTTCATCTCACATCTCACTCTCACATTTTGCTTTTCACCATGTTTGGCAAAAAGGTTTCTCCTCAAAAGGGGAATCTTACCTTCTACAAGCATCTCGCATTTTGAAACCCTACAAATTATTGCCCATAAAACTTGTAATCTCCTCTACAGCATTTTCCCCTTAGTTCCTGGGAGGCCTAAAATGAACACCTTTTTCAACGCTTACCTGTCTTGACTGTCTGAACAGATCACTGCGGAGTAAAGCAAACCTGTGAAACAGCAGCTACAGGTTAGAGAGGAGTTAATGGCAGATGGTCCAATAAGAAGCAAAATGTACTTCTCATCTGTCAAGGGAATTCAGGTCATGCACTATAACCTCCGTTCTGGAGAATGCTATTTGTATATTTTAGTAATTGGCTCCGTGAGTTTGTTGATTGGTGGTTTGGTTGCTATTTTAATTTTCATTTAGTTTTGAAAATCTGATTTTTTTGAAGGAAAGTTGTGACAATAACCTAGGAGTCACTAAATGCATCTATCAAAATGTACAACACAGCAAAAGAAATCTCTTGCATGATCCAGCATATAATAGAGTAATATGGCAAATAATCTGAAAAAAAATGATTTTAAAAAATAATGATTTTAATGATTTATTTTTTCATAGAAAAAAAAGAAGAATTTATTTTATTCTCCTGGAGGTAGCAATTTTCTGTAGTAGACCTTACATTACATGATTTTCTCCACAGAACTATTACTATTTTGAGTAGTTTTCAAATTAAGCAGAAAACAAAGACTTGTACTTTGAGTGCTAACTCATACAAGACCACGTTATGAATAAGTTCATTATGATTGATGCAATAAATGGCAAAAAGTGTTTGTGAACAATGAGTTTCAGGCACGCATGAATCATCTAACAATGATCACAGTGACTGAACTGTTCATTAAGTGCAAGCAATTGTCTTATTTTTCACATCTCAATGTCAATAACACTGTAGTTTGGGCTCAAGGTTTAGTATTTCAAACCCCTGAGCATGACCAAGTTTCACATACATAAAACAACTTTGCTGTTAGCAGCAAAAAAGCACTGAACAATTTTCTTCCAGATTTTCTGTATAGGCACCAGCCCCTCAACAGATATGCTTATCCCATGTAGTCAGCCATGCAAAGCAACCAGCTGCCTCTTTATTTTGGCACTATTTTGTAAGGGTGGACAGCTAAGGCACTCTCTGAAGCAGAGTGGCTGGGGTTCCTTAACTACAGGTAAAAATATCAGTGATTCTCTTTTTTATTTCTGGAAAGCAATGATCCTTTGGGTATTTTTTGGGTGTGCTCAGTGCGAGTACACAGCTATTCACCTGAAGATACTTGGTCACTCTCTGAGGGACATGAAGGAGGCTTATCGCACCAGAAGTGTACTACTTCTGTTTAGCTTTATTTAACAGATTCAGTCTCAGACTCGAAAAGCCGCTGGAGTTGTACCTTCAGCATTCAATGTAAAGAATGGTATCAAATGCATAGAGACATTTCTCTGGTGGAAAAAAAAAAAAAAAAAAAAGCTCAGGAAAGACATTGCACAGAATGCCTGCAGGCAGCCCCAGGTGAATTAGGAGTGTTTTTACATTTAAAATAACATGTTTCATAAAGCACGTTTGGTGAGCTAAATAGTCCAAGATTAGGGGATGACCAAACATGAACCATACTTTGAAACTGCTGATACATTAATCCTACAGACATTTAATAAGCGAGCAAAAAATTATCGCAGTATAAATTAAATAATTTGGGGAATATTTTTTTCAGCATTAAGGATCTTGACTATTTTGTGTGTGTGTGTGTGTTCTTGTCTTCCTTGTTCAGTTATTCTTCTAACATAACCAAGTTATATATTTCACTTTAACTTCAAATATCTTTGTTATTCTGAACCATGGACTTCTGTGAGCTTAAATGTATTTAATACATTTTATTGATACCTCTACCTCTCCTAACTAGTCACACCTGCCAAAGTTTCTACTAGTAAAACCTTTATTCTCTGTGACATTTCAAGGAACTCCTAAGAGAATTTAGAAACAGTTGAATTTCATGCTTCTCCCCAGTGTAATATTAAGGTTTGTTAAATTAACTGTATGCATATATTTTGCCACATCTCTGTATATATATGTTTTTTAAAACACAGAGTAAGAAAGACTTACGTATACTTCATGTATCATTGTCCAAGTTCTTATCTTATCTAAATGGGAATGATCCATTTCATGGTGAGACATCTCTGTCCCTGTATAAAATTAAGTTAACAGCCAGGGATAAGAAATGACCTACTGACCTGTGTTTAAATTTTTTAAGTTTTGAAGTTTTTCAAAGAAATTTTTCAGAAAAATCTCAGGATATTCTATGGAAAACAATTACCTTGTTGAAGGTTGAATTATGTTTTTTCAAGAAGAATTCATCTTGAGTTTTACCAGATGCTATATTTAAATCAGAAAAAAAAAAAATGAGGCAGGTCATCTCTCCACTAGTAAGGATTTTTAAGACCATTGGCCAACCACTCTGTCCCTGTCATACTTAAAACTAATCTGTGAGTTTTTCCGCAGGCCCTGAAGCTTTAGAATTCCTTTCCTCCTAATGCAATAAAATTTTTCAAGTTAACGAAACCTGTCACTTACTTTCCCTCTAGCCAAGTAGTCTGTTTGAAATGGTGGCAGTAAGAGACGCTAGTGAGGGCCACAGTAGCGATGGATCACAAACTTTGTCATTTCCTGGACCATTTCCCTGTCTCTTCCCCTGGTATCTGCATATTAGAGATGTTAGAATGCTCTTCCTCTCTACTTTCTCCTTTTCATCACCCTCTGCCATGAGAAACCTCAGTCTTGTCCTCTCCAAACTGAAGAGCCTCTGCCCTCTTATTCCCTCCTCATGAAGGAGCTGCCATATGGCCAAAACTATTTTAGCTGCTGATCTCTGATCTTTGCTGAAGAGTTTGTGCTCAAGAAAGAAATAATATATTCTCTAATAGGAAGCTCACACGGAAAGCCATTTTCCAGAAATAGTATTACCAGCTCCAAAAGCCACATCTGGAGCACAGCCTGGGACTTGAACAGGTCCATCTCTCTTTTGCTTGGCAGGTGGTCTAGATTCTAGCTAAGCACCCCTGGAATAATTTGCTTTGAAGAACAAAATAGCTGCTTTTCCTCAATGAGGCCAGACCTGACCCCTCTGGAAAGAGCCAGAATGCTACTTCCCACACTGTGCAAATGTGCTTGGTGGATGTGCTCAAAACCAGCAATGCAGCCAAAAAAATTAAGATTGTCTGCATGTACGCAAACCAGATAATACAGCATACATGGAAGGACTATGGATGTTATCAACTTGCTTCCTTTATGCACTCTATTTTATACTCAGAAGTAAATGATTTCTGTATTTAATGTTTTATGAGCTGCAAGTGTTCATGCTCTTCCCTCCTAATGTCTGACTGAGAGAGTGCTAAATTTCAGGGAGGCTCTACAGGAGAAGAAGGTTTGAAAGATTTTGCCACTTATTCTATTCATTATATTTGATAATAATTTGGGTGAAAACAGTAAGTATGTGCAAGATCAAAGAAAACTGAAATATTATTTCCCTCATTGGTGACACTAGGAGCATCACCTATTTTTTTCAAATGAGATTGAATTACAAAAATAGTGGAGGCTATTGAATTAGCATAGCTCTTGAGATAACTGCACGCTGAATTACCATTGGAAACCTTGCCGCAATAAAAGCACAGGATTGACAACAATCAGGAAAAAAGAGTCAAATTCCGCATCAAATCATAGAATCATAGAATGCTTAAGGTTGGAAGGGACCTCTAGAGATCATCTAGTCCAACCCCCCTGCACACGCATGTGGCACAGGACTGCGTCCAAGCGGGTTTTGAAGATCTCCAGAGAAGGAGACTTCACAACCTCTCTGGGCAGCCTGTTCCAGTGCTCTGTCACCCTCACTGTTAAGAATTTTTTCCTTAAGTTCCTATGGAACTTTTGGTGCTTCAGTTTCTGGCTGTTTCCTCTAGTCCTGTCGGTGGCCACCAGTGAAAAGAGGCCAGCACCATCCTCCTCACTGCCTCCCTTGAGGTACTTTTAGACACTGATCAGGTCCCCTCTCAGCCCTCTCTTCTCCAGGCTGAACAGGCCCAGCTCCCTCAGCCTCTCCTCGTAGGGCAGATGTTCCAGGCCCCTGATCATCCTTGTAGCCCTGCGCTGGACTCTCTCCAGCAGCTCCACATCCCTCTTGTACTGTGGGGCCCAGAACTGGACACAATACTCCAGATGTAGCTTCACCAGGACAGAGTAGAGGGGCAGGATCACCTTCCTCCACCTGCTGGAGCCACTCTTCTTAACATACCCCAGGATCCCATGATGAAGTTATTCAAATGAAGTTATTCCCGTTAAAAACTACTGTTATAAAGCTACTTATGTTCTTCTAGGTCCCAATTTTGAAATTATGTGGGGCCTAATTTGGAAAACCATCTGAAGTAACTAGCTACATCATTGAATTATTGCAGTAAAAACTGCATCTAAAAGGAGTGAAGAGCATCAGTATTTTACATTGATCTTCAACTATAACTCAATCAGTGTGAATTATTCTACCTTGTGTGGAAAAGAAGAATTACTCAAGGCATTTATCACACCAAGTAAAATACAGAATCTTTATAATTACGTGAGATCACTATACAGTTCATGAGGAGACATAAAGCATTGTCAACATACAGATTTGTGATGTCGTCTTGCAGGCATCACACAGATGATTTGTATTTATTTATTAAGATGCTACCAACAAAACATATTTGAAAATGAGCAGCTGCGAAGTCCACTATCAAAAGCTATCTAATCTAACTGCTTCTAATACCAGGCTGTAAACAGTGGTTCAAATGAATACACTTGTAAAACAGTAATAATAATCATTCTCATCTGCATCTCAGAAGCAGGGGAGCAAAGTAACTAATGTCTGTGAAGTGCTCAGATGCTATGGTGATGAACACCATAGAAACAGAAATGATGAAATTAAACATTCTGTATTAATTTTGTGTAGCTGGTAGGTATGATATGGCTGTGTGAGAGCATGCATGAGAATGAAAAGACAGCAAATACAAACAACTATATTTCTGATTACATGGAAATAGAATCATAAATTCTACTTATAATCATGCTTTATAGTTTTGATTGGAAGCTTATGTGACTCTGTCTTCTTTTTCTGAGTATTAAAAAAATCCTTAAAGATTTAAAGGAAATAATACAAGCAAAATCAATTGACTGCTGTGTTTTTGGTTGCTTTTGTGATGAAGCACACACATTTGAGTGGTTTTGTTAAACTATCTATTTAAAACTCAACAAAATACTCAAAAACAAATATGAAAATGCTCTAAATCTCTGAATATTTAAATTTAAATTTAGGCAGCAATAACTTTTTGTTGTTGTTGTTGTGCGTGTCTAAAATCAATGCATTTTCTTAGTGCTTAGTGCTTGTATGTTAAAAAGGCACTGAAATTATCTGATTCCTGCTCTCCTGCAACAGGCCATAGCATGATTAAAAGTACTGTTTCTGTATAATATCTTGCTACATGACATTTCCCTTGCTTGAAAAAGAATTGCACGTGTTCATTAATAAGCAATTGGAGGAAATTTCTCAGATTTGCCAGACTGAGTGGTAATTTGGATTAGCTGTACTCAGAAGCACAAACAGCAGACGATCTATAAACAGTGTACATGTAAACAGCAAACAGAAGACGGACCAGTTTGTTTCTTCAGAAACGAGCACATTCTGCTATAGTCCAAGAGATTGCAACGAAGAATAAGACATAAGGCTCTAAGTACTGCTGATTTTGATGGATTGAGCTCATCCCAAGAAAACCTAAGGAGGGGACAAGGCTAATGTGTATCTCTTATGAACATCCAGCTAACTTGTACAAAAGGTGACAGGCTTGTGCATGGTGCATTTGCCCTACAAGAGCATTTCAGCATTGTACTTAAGGGAGAAGCAGTGCTTATCAAACATCACCCTCTTTAACTTCATGATCCATGAAAATCTGGGGCTTCTTTTTTAATGATTATAGCTGTCTACTTCAATACCTTTAAACTAATTTTCTGCTTAATTAGCTCCAATCCTCATTGTCTGCCAGACAATTCAAAACCCTTGAGTAAGTGCCTTCTGGTCTGAAAATCTGGTTAATATTTAATACTTCTCATTTTAATATCTTACTTTTAAAATGTTCATCTAATGTATATAATAATTATTTCAAGGATGAGCACTTATTTTGACTTAACTCAACAAAGTTATATATTGTTAATAGAATATCTCCTTAGGTGGTGAAAGTAAAGACCTGCTTCTATGAACTTTTGAGCCAATGCCCTTCCCATATTCTTTGCAGAGGGAGTGGACACTGACTATTTAGAATTAAATACTTTTCTGTGGCAGTTGCTGTGTCCACATGTTGTGGGGCAGGAATATTGGATCAGTCTGGGCTCTCACAAATTCCCCTACACTCTTTTAATGGAAAAAGAAGTAATGAACCAGACCCCACCAAAAAGGAGTACAAGACCATGAGTACCATATTCTCCAGAAAGAGGCAGGAAGATGGATTTTCCACTCAGTGCTCCAGGAAGGATTTTTGCCTCCAGTCCTTCATTTAGCATGCCAGAAATGCACCTGGATGCCCAGGTTTTGTTCCATTTTAGGTTTTGCAGTTCTCTAAGGCTCCAGCCTTGGGAGCAGGGCAGTGGCAGGGAATGCTCACAGGTGCTGTAGCTGGAGCCTTGACAGCACTCCATCACTAGGAAAATTCTTGGGAAGTTTTGCACCTGAAAAATGATTACTTTCTGAATTTTGTTAGAGTTAGCATGGGCCAGGTCCATTCCCAACAGGCAGTTTGCATGCAGAAACCCTCCTTCTGGAGACTGAGAACATTTAATATCAGGGACATGGGCCATTCCATGCCAATTAGACATGCCAGCTGGCCAAGGAATGGCCCCAGAAACATTTAATTAACTAGTATAGGTGCAAGCTACATGTCTAGAGTTCTGCTTTTGTAGATGCTGTGACCTACAGGCAAGTCTTTCATTATCCAAATTATTTTTGTGGTCCAAGTCTTAAAAATAAAATAATAATCTAATAGAATTTTGAAGCAATAATTCTGGAGGAGCAGCAACATTCTTAATTTAAATCTTTAATTACTTTAGGTATCCTGGCCAAGATAGCATTCGAAGATATTGAGCTTTTCATTTTTTTTTTCACCATTTATGATTGGTTTTCAGCTTCCAAAATTGAATTAAAATTTGCTTGGAATTGATAAAAAGACATAATATCTTAAATCTTTTCTAAAAGGATAGTTTCCAAATGTATTTGTGTTCCTTTTTAATACAGTAAAAAAAAGTCCTGTCAACTCTGCCTCAATAAGGTCCTTAAGAACTACTACTCTAAGCCTGAAAAGGAGAAAACTACACATTCCTCATAGGAATACATTATGCTGAAAAAATAGTACTGGTTCTTGAGTAAGTCTTCCAAAAGTGATTTCAATCTCATTTTCATCATCCAACAACATGCAGAGAAAGAATATCCATGCTTTAAAGGTGAAGATGTTCAATATGAAATACACAAAAATGAATTAAAGCTCTCTTATAGAAGTATGGAGGCTTTAATATATAAGCACCTACAGGGTAAAGCAGTCCATATATTTCAGTGTATTTCATGAGCAAGAAATGTGTTGCTCTTTCCCCCCAGAAAAAGCAAGGGAAGAGTCCCGAAAGAATTCCAGGGATCTGGTACTCAAACAAGGACAGAAGCCATGGAGAGCACCTGCAGACACTACTGTGTCCATGTCTCAGGCACTTAGTGGATCGAAACACTTTCTTTGCAGCAACAGGGATACTCAACAGGCACAGAAGCCTCTTAAACCATACCCAGGAGAAGTGATTTCTGGACAGTGACTCAAGTCCACGGGGCGTTTTGAAGTGAGGGTAGTCCCAACAGCAACCCCTCCTCAGTCCCACTTTCTCCAGCCTCCACCACTCTTGCATAGAACTTAAAATTAAGGGAAATTAGATGATTAAGGCAAATTGCATTTATTATATTACATTACATTACATTATATTATAATATGTTATATTATTATACTATGGTATATTACATTATATTAACTTATGCTATACTACTGTATTATACTCTGTTCCTTGAAGACAGGAAAGTTGATCATGGGAAGGACAGTGAGCAGATCATTACCCTAAATTGTTGATGCAGGATAAGCCTCCAGGCTGGAGGTTGCTCTGTGCCCACATGACTTGAGGCAATACTGCTGTGTCACAGAACAGCTCCCCGCATACGTATGAGCTGGTTCATTGCAATGAGCCTGAGTCAGCTTATTTTTCTTGGGTTGAAGAATTCCAAACAACGAGTAACCTTGGGGAAAAAGGAATATATGAATATCTTAAATGTAGCTCTTTTTTTTTCTCACCTTTCATCATGATTATTATTTTCCTGCTGTTGATGCTTTAATAGGATCTTAAACAAACTCTACTTACAGACGTCAGTGGAAGATTTAAACCACTTAGTATATTAGCTGGATGACAGACAGATTTTCACCACAGATGTGTAAAATCTCTTTGTACTTGGAATACCCTTTTGCCATAGTTCAGAGTCCTTTATGCAGAAACTGAGCAAAAGCATACTATTGAAAAGGTGGGTGATAGAGGTGTTAGGAATTATTGAGATAGATATACTGTCTATAGGTGTAGTTGGCAAGAAGCTTTTAAGCTTAACAGCATTTTTAAGAAACATCCAGAAAATAATCTAGCAGTACCAGTATATCAGAATATATAGCAAACCAAATTTCATGTCATCTGGACATGATATGAAAAAAAAAATGCTACTTCAGTAACTTTGAATAAATTTATAAAAGATAGAGAACACCTTCTTCCCAATCTATCAGTCCCTTTCTTCACCAACTTGCAAGAGAAGTACAAACTCAAAAGTCTTTCCTACAGTAGTGTGATCAGGTCTAGGGCACCGGTCGCGCAATGTGCCAGGTAGATGCTACATGAAACCTCTCCCTGGGATTGAACAGAAACACATTCTTTATAACAATAGATGGTCTGGATTAGGGATATCTAAAAATTTCCTAGGTCCCCAGATGTGTTATAATGATGATTACTGACTCTCATTGTTAAAATTGTGTGCTTCATTTCACGGGGACTTTTGTCCCCACCTTTGTATCATGTGATGCTTTTGTCTGCTAGAGAAAAGATGCCCCATCCAGTCCTCTCCCTAGGTAGGTACTTAATGATAAAATCATGCCTTCATCACCACTAGAATAAGCTAAATAGGTTGAGCTCAGTATGTGTTACAAAACTGAAATGTATTTCATTTAAATAGGTTCAAATAAAAGTATCCAAGCTGGCACTCCAAAGTATAAAAAGGCCACCCAAAAAGGCATACATTATGCATGGCAAAATCCACAGAGTGAGGAAGCCCTGAAATCAAATAGCTGAACTTTTTTCATACCGAGTTGCAAAAAAAATTTTGAAATATTGGTTTCCTACCTTGAAATTCTGCTGAAAACACACACTCACAAATGATGATATTGCCATGTCCCTGTGAACAGCTTTATCCTTCTTTCACAACTTTGATCCAGAAAATCATCTGAGTCAACATAACACCAGACATCTCAACGTTTCATAAGACTCGTCACAGGGATAAATGTAGAGCAAAATAAATTCAGTGATGTATCTCTGTCAGACTCAAATCATGAAGTATATAAACTGATTTCTATTTTCCTCCTTTTCTGCTGTTTATTTTTCTTGATATATACATTGATTATTCTTTCTTCACCAGGCTATAATGGAGATATATAGCCTAATAAGTATACCTGAGGTAACCAAAAAAAAAAGTTTCTAAGTATATTGCATCAGAAAAGTATTTATTATAAACCCACTGTTTCAAGCTTTATTTCTTTTGCTGACATCTTTCTTAAACAATGTCAAAATATCAGGATTTAGTCCCTTTAGTCCTTTAATATTATTAGTAGAATTGATAATTAATCAGAATTTATGTTTCCTTGTGTATAGTTTGTTTTCCATAAAGAATACTCTTTAAATTCTGTCATTTTTATGACAAGATTTTATGACATAATACAAAGTAACACATAAAATTTGATGTGAACTGTCAGACTAAAGATCAGGGATGGCAATCAAAGGACAATACAAATAATCTGCAAGTGGCCAGAGGATGAATGTCAGCACAATGCCTGTCTGCCACCTCTGTGAAAAATTCTAGGTAATGTTTCATGGGAATGATAAACTAGAGATGGACAGAGAACTGACTTGTGCAGAAATCCAGCGCAGCATCTGCAAACAAATGGAAAAAATGGAGCAATAAAGTTAGTGCAGTCTGAGGCATGTTGCTCCTTTATGCAGGAAACTCCTTTTAACAGACAATCCTATGCTAGGGGCCGGTATTACAGCATCATTCCATAGGATTTGCTCTGTCTGGGATTTGCAGGGTTGGACTGAATATGTGGGTCCAGATCTAATAATTAAAAAAGATACTCCATGTCAGCTAGTTTAGTAATTCAGAAACTGGTTACTCTGACACTTCAAATAGAGAAAACTATGAGAAAATTCTCTGGAAACTTGTGGCTAATAGAGCCTTGCTTAGGAGAGTAACATGTTAGTATTCTGTGACATAATAAAATATGCCATGTCCCAACAGATTATTTTATCATATAAATCTAGGAATTTCCAGATCATTATCTAAAAAAGTAGACATGTCATAAAGGGAATATTATCTGTTCCTTTTTTTTTTCATCCTGTATAAAATAATGTGTTGCATGCCCTATACGCTGCAAAATATCTCTCTAAATAAAGCACCATTTAAATGAATCTGAATGAAACTCCAGAAAAAAAAATTAAATTGATTAATCATTTCTGAAGTTAAAATTAAATTTAGGAAAGAAATAGCCTTGAAATAACATTTCTCAAGCTTGATTTTTATTTGTATTAAATTTATTTGTATTAAATATATATGTGGTCATTAATGTTTGTAATAGTAAAAAGGTATAGACTCTTTCATACTATTATAAATTTCAGAGAAGATTCTCACATATTCCTAGACAGAGATTGTCAGGAAATTTCAAACAGGAAATTTATTGAATAGTTTTCACAACAAGAAAGAGGTATTTAAATATTCTTAATAAGGCCTAATTACATTTAAAATTCTTAATTATTCTGTATTAGTTTTCTTAAGTGAAATGTGCTCATCACTAACAGTCAAATAAAATTTTGCAAAGAACTGCCATGTTTCAAGACATGTCTATAGCCACTTGTGGTCAATGGGAGTAAGACTAAAGACTGTTATTACGAAAAATGACAACCTGAGAAGGTCGTATATCTTCAATTCTGCTCAACTAGACTGAGGTCTCTGAGTGCTGTCTATGTCTCTATGCCTTCTGACAAAACAAGGGGCCAACATTTTTTTCAGAGTGCAGCTTGGTTTCATTGTCATTGTGACATTTGAAAAGAAATGTTTTTTTTTTTTTTAATGGAATTTTAGCAAAGGGTATATCTGACCTCACCTTGTGAAAAATGGCTATTCTGAGAAAAGACAATTTTTATACTCACTGCCTCTACTAGAGAAATTCTAAAGGCTTGATCTCTACAAGTGGACAAAATATTAATTAATAAATAAAGAAAGAAAGAATCAAACATAGGGCCCAAAATAACCTCTCAGTCTTTTGTTCTGGAAAATTGTGTGCTACTTATATACTAACTTGGAGATAGAGTCGAAAAACTATGCTGTGGAGGAGAGGAGAGGAGAGGAGAGGAGGCCTGTGGAAGATGCAGAGTAAGGAAAAGGTGAGGTATGACTCATTGGTAATGACAAAGGGGGCAAGGATAGAGAACGATAAGAAGAGAGGCAGAGATTAGCCCTTTTTTTTTTTTTTTTAATAATAACACAGAAAGTCCCATGCAAA
>NW_010582402.1:263166-298966 GCF_000705375.1 Tinamus guttatus | reverse complement strand
AAGGGGAAGGGGAAGGGGAAGGGGAAGGGGAAGGGGAAGGGAAGGGGGAAGGGAAGGGAAGGGAAGGGAAGGGAAGGGAGGGGAAGGGAGGAAGGAAGGAAGGGAGGGAGGGAGGAAATCTCTGTATGTCTCTTCAGGGGTTCATGCAATTGAATTTGTCTTCGGATGAGGGGACTAAAATTCTGCAACGACACAGAAAGAAGAAAAATTGAAATGATCTGTAAGTGCAGCATTGTAATCTACTCTGGGGTCACAAACACAAAACGCTCTTAGCAATGCATGCTTATTTTATATTGTCATTTAAGTGAGCTTATAATGAGGATTTCTGTCTTTTATAGAATGTATTTCTGTGCTGACTTAACTGCAACATTCCTGTTTACTGAAATACAATCTAAACTAATTGTGCATACTTACCTTTTCTTTCACTTTAAGACAGATTTTGTCTGTAAGTACCTCTTGGTAGAATGATTAGATATGTATGGGTGTTTTTTTCGTTAGAGAAGAACTTCAGGCAAACTTTTCAACAGCATGCTGCTAAAGTAACACATTAGGTATGATATTTAGCATTGCACATACTCATTTTTGGTTTCTTTATTAATTTAATACCTAAACAAATGGAATAAAAGATATGAGAAATAGAATATTACATTAGAAAGCATATTTTTGTGTTGGTTTGTTTTGTTTTTTAATTAGACAGAGTGGATTTAGAAAATGACAGATGAACCCATAACGTATGAATAAGATGCATTTTTAGAGAGAAAAGCATATCCAATGTGGCATGAGGCCATGCTGAAGGAATGTAGTTCCCTTTCACTGAGCTTTCGCCTAACGATGCTGCCTCTTTAAGCATCAACACTGTATTAATCACAGGAAAGAGTACAGATTCCAGATCAGGTCTGCTGGTTCCTCCCCTGTGAATTCACATAAAGGATGTTCCTCTCATCCAAGTAATTCCAAAGGTGACAAATATTACAGATGCTGAATTTATGTGAATGCTTGCTCCCTGTTTATTAACTCATCAATCTTGTGTGAAATAAAAGGACCAAACACTGAGGCAAGTAGGCTTTTCTTATCCTGTCAGGTCAATGGTGTCTAAAAGTAATCAATATCCATAATTACTAAATCCTGCCAGGATATTTTAACCCTTCTGTGGTAGTCTACTTACTTCCATGTCTGACAGGTTGATCAAATCCAAAACTAATTAGAAAGAATGAAGTTTTAATTACCACACTGATGCCTTTCATTAATTTCTCAGTCTTTCTAAAATTGGTTCCTCCATAATGGCAGACTGAGATTTTTTTTTCTTTTTTAATTTGATAAATTAAAAGCTCTTTGTAGAAAAAGTGTGAGTAGAGCAGAGGAAAAAATGCAGAAATATCCTGAAAAATAACTTTTTTTTTTTTTGTCTTGCAAGTTCAATTTTTATTTTGGTTTTGTTTCGTATTCATTTTCAGGTAATTATACAAAGTACTTAAGGAAGGAATAAATGTATTTATAAGTGACAATGCCTTTTCAAAAGTCTATATCTCTGTGCAAAGTAATCATTTTTGGCCCTGAACAGGAATTTGAAAGTAGATTCTCAAAACTTTCATAATGGTCAAAAAAAAAGCTTAAATAAAAATATCAAATGTAACGGTAACCTTCTTAAAATAGGGGAGCAAAAATAAGTACTATCCACTGGAAATTAAGACCTAAGAAGAGCAATTGTTTCATTTATTCTCATGCTGCTGAATTCCTAGAAATATATTGTACTATTAAGCAGCTCTCTTGAAGAAGATTATACACATGATTTCCCATGCTCATTTATACCATCTGATTAAAGCAGCACTTGTTTAATTACTAAACTGTAGGAAAAAGAAGCCAAGTTGCTTTTGAGAATCCCACTTAAGAATCCATAGAGGCTAGCTCAACCAGTTGCATGTTCCACACACAGATTTTCAGTCTGAATAACTGCCAGTGAAGAGTATTTTGAAATAAACTCTTGCAGATGGTATACTAGGCAGAGGAGAATTTAGGTTATTTACTATTTCCTTTCAATTTAATAATACATAGATTTTGAGTAGCTTTCTACAGACACATGTAAAAAGTAAGGTTAATAACTAACTTTTAGCTCCAAAAAAAAACTGTTTATTTTCTAATAATGTCTATTCATATGCTTTTTTTTCATGCATTCTAGTTTTCTGAGGCGACATATGTTTATCAGGCTGCTGGTCAATACTTTGCTCAACACATTTTATATTGAGAGTTAACATTAACAGGGCTTTGAGTCATGTATTATCATAAATATTTTATTTGCTGTACAACTGTGACTATTTCTATAAGCAGAATAATATGCTTGGTAACAGCTTTTCACGCAATTGTATTATTACATCCTAGCATTTTGCTAGAAGAATAGCTTTAAGTATAATAATTGTATTTCATACCTGAAAACATATATACTGGACAGCAATCAAACCAAATGATGGGGAGACTTCTGACAATGCTATCATACACCAGAGGCAACCTGTAAATTACTGTAAAAGAACAGAATATGTGGTATATATACTCTTGACAAGTGATATATATATACTCTTGATAAGAGTTACTACTAGTTCAGGATCTACTGCTAAAGGGCAAAGACTCTACATTATTATGAAAAAGACTAGGAATTTATTCAAATGCTAAGACCATGACTATGGCTTGGTACCAATCTGCCATTCATACAGGCCACCAACCAAAACTTCTTTACGGAAGATGTCAAACTGACCCACTGAGATGGGAGGTTTATTGAAATATCTATGCAGAATCCTGTTGTGAGTTGAATTACTCATTTTATATTGAGTAATCTTTTCAGTGAAAGTCTGGAAATAGTAGAAAACAACTATTAAAGTGCTTATTGTCATATCGCTGGGCATAATTTTAAACCTTACAGACCTATGAATGGAAGAAGAACAATGATTATGTACATCTTATTATGAGCTTTCCCACATTTGTCAAATGTTCCCCTATTTCCCCGCTGTTTTGAATCTCATCTGTTTCAAGAGCTATCTATGCTAATTATGCCATTAAGATTTTTAGGTAGTACGTTTAAGACTTATTTTTATTAATTCATGCTGAAAAAACAGTTATTTTTCCAGACTTATCATAATCCACTAATCTATACGTAGCTTAACTGCCATTACATTTTGGTAGCTTTCATATGTATAAGACTTGCAACAGATAAATATTTATTGCATTCTATTGTAGATTCCTTACTGTTCAAACACCTCTGATTAACTAACTCATTAATCATCATCTCCTTTAGAAATCACTTTACAAATAGATTCAATGATGTCTGATAAATTAAATCTTTGGAGTTCAACTGACCTGCTTTTAAATTTTTGATTTTTTTTTTTAATTTGTATTGCCAAACTAGGGACTGGGAGTTGTCTTGAGAAACTGAAAACACTGATACCTTCTAAATGTCATGATCAGAGAAACAGGCAGAAAAACAGGTCAGAGATATGAGATTGCTTCAGTCTATACCATAAATGTGCCTATTTCAAATATATAATTGCCCACCACTGCTTTTACATTAGTCAGTGAAGATGTGCCTGGAGAAAAAATTACAGTAGTAGAAACAAGCTGCACACACTGCTCTAGTCTGCAAGTGAGCTTCACTCCTTGAAATAACTAGCAAGGGGAGGAAACAGAGTCTGACACATCAAACGGGTTCTGTTTGCCTTTATGGGCTTCTTGCCATGAATCTCAGCTTTCTGCTTTCCTTCAGGAGTCTTGTTGGGTAGAAGACTTGACTAGCACATGGAAACTGAATTTACTGTTTCCTAAATCAACATGCTTAAGCATGACCGATGTAGACTGCAAAATTATATTGGAAATTGCATGAGATCGTATTTCTACATGATTTTTCAAACAATTTTATTCCATTTCAGATGGAAATTTGATATTCACAAACCATCTTTTTTGTTTGCTTTATATAGTAATTTAATATTCTTGATTTTTGACGCAGTCAGTATCAAAAACTAGGAGGACAGCAAAACTAGATTTTTTTTCAATGTTTAAGTAAAAAATATAGGGCTGAGATCAGTTCCTAAATGAACTTTAAATGAAGACCTGAGTCTGTTTTCATTTCAAATGAGTAGGAATTATACAGACTGAAAAGCTGTATTGTCCAAGAACAAGCACATCTTTTTTTAGTAAAATGAACTTTAAAAAATTTCTACATCTAGTGTTCATCTAATCCTAGGATTAAATGTCTAAATATATATATATACAATAATATAATTCATTCAAATTTTAAAAATAATTATTTCAAATTCCATCTGTGTAGATAGGCCAATTCAGCAGTAAGCGTAGGGACCTATTGCAACATGGAGTTAATCTGTGCATTAAGCTGAGCTGATGAACTGGCAGTTTTGTCTCATCTCAGGGGACATTTCTCTCTAGGCAAAAGGAATGCCTATCTGTTTTTGTATGTATGCATGTGCATGCCCACAGGGGATGTTGTAAATGTAATACAGTTTACTCTTGGAGGCAGAGGAAAACATAGTTGGGGCTCAACTTCAGGATGGACACTTAGGGACTTTTAGGCTATTTAAAGTCCATCTTCATTAACAAGGAAGTAGCTCAAATGGTGAATCAGGGTTCTGTATGTGTATGTGAAATAGTTCTTATGGTTTTGACTAACCTCAACAGATAACTGTATTGTGCTTTGTGGATTGAAAGTCCACAAAGCAGATCAAGAGTGCTCAGATTCCTAGAGATGTAGCAACTTAAAATATTAGTTCAGAGAGGATTTTAGAAGCAAAATCAAAACACTGAGCTAGTTTTCTGTTCAAGCTCTCCCTACTTGCTTTCTGAGTTTCTTTCATTTCTTTAATTTAAGGAAGAGTGGAGAAAAATTAAACTACTCCTTAAAAATAAATAAATAAATAAATAATAAAACATAGTATCACATACTTATCTAAATGCCAGAACTGGCTTTTCTGGCTACTTCTTAGTATACTCAACGTTGTCATAAAATTCTAACTTCCTAATGTTCACTCTGTTAGGGACTAATATTTACAGGATCTATATATGCACAATAAGCCAACCACTGGTTGAATGATATAGATCCTGATCTTGGAAAAAATATTGAAACTAAATGCAGGTAAAGATGAAGCACTTTTATGAAACTTTTATTGGATGCCAATTCTCTGAGTTTTCTGAAAGGAATCAGTCTAAAAGATGAGCTGACTGAAATCTATACCACAATAGGGAAGTATAGAGCTGCACCATGAGATTAGTATCATGTCAGTCTCCATACTCTTACTTCAGACTTCCTTGCACACCAGCATTAAGTTATTATTGGACTGGACCTCTATCTGTACTGACAGGTCATAGTTTAAAGCGATTGACTCATCAAAGCTGTGAAGGGACAATTGATATAACAGAGAAATCAGACCATCTATTGAGAGTTTTGCTTTATATTCTTTGCTCAATCTCAGGACTATAACCTTTGTGAGAATAATAATGACCACTTGTTCAGAACACAGGCTTTTATCATTTTGTCTTTGGATGAGGGAGAATCTATTATTACAGGGAACATTTGGTTTCAGCACAGTGCACTTACCTGACTTTAAATTTGAGCAAAGGGAAAATAGAGCAGCGCCTTTAGCACCAGTAAGATCCACAAGTGCTAAAAATAACAAGAGGCAAACTGAACTCAAGGAGAAAATGAGTAGACTTTCATATAATCATAGTGAAAAATAAATGCATCTGCCCTGAAATGAAGGAAGAGAAGGAAAGAAGGAAAGGAAGGAAGGAAGGAAGGAAGGAAGGAATTTCAGCTGGCATGGAAATACAGAGGAAATAGATATGACTCTTCCCTTTCTCTCTTTGAGTAAGGCAATCATATAGGACTGACCAGGATGCTACTGTTTCATAACTCAGTTCCAGTTAAGCAGCCAAAATGAGCCTTTTCATTACTATCAAGCTACTGACAAAATATAAAAATCATTCACTTGAGTAGTCTATTATATTACAACTTTCAAAAATATCAGCTGTGCAAGTTTCATATTACATTGACATTTAGTGTCCTTTTGCAAATCCAATATTCCCTGATGCGATACAGAACCCTCTGATGTAATATAGCAGCTGATAATACAGCAACATATTTGAAGCTTTTATTAACTCTGAAATCCAACATGACTTGTTCATTATTTTCATAAAATTCAATATTATCTTAAGAAAATATTAGCACAGCGATGAATACATAATCTATTTTACCATGATAATCACCTATGTCAGATTTTTCAATAGCAAAGCTAGGTTGCATTACAGTTCCTATGTTTAATTACACTTAAGCTTCTGAAGGAAGAAAGGAAGAAAGAAAGAGAAAAAGGAAGGAAGGAAGGAAGGAAGGAAGGAAGGAAGGAAGGAAGGAAGGAAGGAAGGAAGGAAGGAAGGAAGGAAGGAAGGAAGGGAAAAAGGAAGAAAGAAAGGAAGAAAGGGAAAAAAGGAAGAAAGAAAGGAAGAAAGGGAAAAAGGGAAAAAGGAAGAAATGGAAAAAGGAAGAAAGAAAGGAAGAAATGGAAAAAGGAAGAAAGGAAGGAAGAAAGAGAAAAGGGAAGGAAGGAGGGAAGGAAGGAAGGAAGGAAGGAAGGAAGGAAGGAAGGAAGGAAGGAAGGAAGGAAGGAAGGAAGGGCGAAGCCATGCAGTGCCAAATTGAAGCTGCCATATAGAATCATATTAATTCTGACGGAGAAGAAAAGGGGATAAAAATAATGAAGGATATGTAGCCCTACCTCCCTGAAATCCATTTAAGAAGTAATCCCCTGAAATTAGAGTATACCACCTGATTTATCAGCTATCATAACAGCAAACTCTTCATTAACTGTGGAAAATAAAGTTTGAGGGAGATTAATTCTAATGTAAATTATGTTTTATGATATTATCTTGAAAGTTTTATCATCGTCATACATGTGTTCAGGACTCTGCTGACTGTGATAGAACATGAGTCAAGCAGTTGTGAACAGATGCAATTTCATTGCATTTTTGTTGACTGTTCTTCACAACAGAAAGATATCAGTAATATCTATCTCTGACTGCCCTGCTCAATAAAAACACAGTTTCCACAATGAGAAAGTGCTTTCTTTGGTTAGCTTATAAAGCTTTTTAAAGAGGTTTGCACACTGGAAAGAAGTGCAAGATATTCTGTGCACTGAGATGACTCCTGGGTTGCTAAATATGAAGTTAAACATAAGGGTCGCTGGCAATCTTCACATTTCAGGCAGATATTTAATTAAGGGAGAGAAGTGTTTCTAGTTAAGCATGAGGAGAAAACGGATGGGATTTTTGAGTGTGTAGTAATCAGTCTCACATCTGGCCATGAGTGCAAAAGCATGTTCAGGGATGAAGTGGACATAAGTAGGGGGCTGCAGTGGCATCCTTTTGCATCTTCTTACCTGGAGCAGGGGACGGGAAATGATTCAGGTCAGATAAGCAGCTTTTACAAGCTTCTGGAGTTGTGTCTTGCCTCTTCTACTCTTTATTTCCCTTTTCTCTAAGCTTCCCTTCACCCCGTGAAAGCTGCTTTAATAAAATAGCTGTATCTTCTGGCATATACTGTTGTGACCAGTCACCTCGTGGTGTTCAAGAAGGATTTTGGAGTCAGAGAAGCTGGTGCTTTTTTGCTTCTTGTTGCATTGACTGGTTGCTTGGTTAGCAGCAGCAGAACATCGAAGTTTACCAGTAAGAAGTAAAAAGAAGTAGAAGAAGAAAAGCAAATAAATAAATAAATATTAATAATTTAAAAACAAACTCCCCCCCCCAAAAAAAGAAAAGAAAAAACAGTTGCCTTAGGAGTGGTAGAGAAAATAGAAGAAGAATGGAAAAGATTATTCACAGACACAAATGACACACAGGATTTCAGTGGTAGATTTTTCTTTAAAAGATAGGGGGAATTCCTCTGCAGAAATAGAATGATCACTTTCCCAGGATGAACTATAACATCTTGCATCCTCTATACAAGGTGTGAGAAGGGGAGAGAAGGCCAGGAATATGTCAATGATATCCCCAAATAATGAGGTGGCATTGTTATTTGATCCTGTAGGAACCATTTAAGTACCTGGTGCACAAATGCAAAGAGGAGAGACTTTTTCCTCCCTGTGCTGAAATCGATAACAGTTTAGACTACCACTTAAAAAGTCTTTCCAATGTACCTGTTCTTCATTTGTCTGCTCGCCTTGCTCAAAGTATTTCAGCTCATGCACAGTGTTCTAAATTTATTTCAGATGTATAAATGCCAGGGTTCCTAGCAAGAACACCTGGTCTGACAAGGAAGAAGGATAACACTTTGCACATTCTGGGGCTTTATAACCTCAGAGTAAACTTGGGGTATAAATTGCAGAGACTCTTCTTAATTAAATAAAGAATGTTTGCTCAGAGCATTTTCACATTTTCTTTCACAGGGAAATAATATGAAAGATTAAAGGAAAGATGTATGAAAAATAAAAGAAAGTAATATTGGAGGGACTGGCTTCTAGCTCTGCTTGGAAAAATAAAAGAAAAAAGATGAACTTAAAGCTCTTCTTCCTCACCCTTTGAAAAGTTTGAAATGACTGTTTAAGCTTATACTTAGGCTGAATGATTTGAAAGCTAACATTTTTTCCATCAGTCCTACCACCACATCCTTTTATCTTGACTTCCAGTCACTTCATTCTTAACCAAATGGAGAATTTTTGCTCAGAACATTTTCATGGGTAAATAAAAGAAACAATTATTAGGAACAAACATTAGTTTGAAAGCACCATTTTTTTTTCTGACAGTACTCACTCCATATCCTCTTATTGTGACTTCTAATCACTTCTTTCCTCTCAGAGTGGAGGAGTTGGTTTCAGCAGTTAGATATTGCTTTGAAACTGAATTTCCTTTTTCACTGTTGCTTATATGATGCTTCTTGGCATGTTTTCCAGTTATCTTCCAATTTCCCATTTCTACGCAGTCATTGCCTTTACTCAGCCAACCATGTCATATTCTTACTGAGTGGTGTCAACATCAACTGCAGGCTTGCTCCAGGAAAGATCAGAGATGAGGAGCACACTCACATCCTGTCTGCTCTTGGCACTATCCAGTGCCTTTGTGCCTTACTCATTGGATTAGCTACCTTGATGTGAAGGAAAGCTCACTAAGAATGAAACATCTGAAATAAAGAAAACATAATAAAAAAATGAATGTCAAGGCCATTTTAAAAGGCAAAAGATAATTTTATGGAAAAAAATGAATTAAAAAGTTTATGGTAGAAAAATGGTGTAAGGTAGAGCAAAGATACACCATCCAGTAATTAATCAAAACTGCTACTACTACTGTAGCAATGAGTCATCATTTCAAAGGCTTTTATTTACTAAGGAAAAATAAAAGATTGTGAGAAAAGAAGAAAAACATCCAACATCCTATAAAAAAATCCTAAATTTAGAAGTCTTGGAGTAGACATGTAGGCCACTTAGTGTATGTGCACAGCATTGTGGCTAATTTAGAGCTAAAGACAAACTAGGGAAAAACAGAAATGAAACTCTGGATAGGACAGATGAAAAGCCTCTCAGACTTCAATACTTTTAAAGCACATATACCATTGAGCTCCTGAGTAGCAGGAAGAATGCATTGCACAGTTCAGTGCTAAGGTAACATCAACCTGAGCAATGTCTGTTCTCCAGTTCATACTGTCTACCAATGCCCTTGAAAAACCTACCCTCTTGTTCAGACACACATGATGGGATAGAATTTTCCTTTTCCACTTCTTTGGAAAAAACTCATAAGTTCTGTTCTGACTGGAGGTGGTATTTGTAGGCTCCTTTAAACTAGAGGCTAGTTAGAAAACCTGAAAACACCAAGACTTCATATCGTTCTTTTTTAAACTCTCAGTAAGGATGATCTCTAAATATCCCCATTATTTGAATAACAGCATCCTGAGAGCAATCTGCTTCCTGTGATTGATTTCTGGAGAATGGTTTAAATTGCTTGTCATATTTCTTTTTGATTAATTTAAGAAAACTTGCGTACCTTCAATTTTTTTTGGCACTGAGAAGACGAATGTCAGAACAACATCGTCTGTTGAACCAGAATGACATTGCCCACAAATAATTTAGAAATTTCTCTTTGTATGCCTGAAGAGGCTATGAAATGCTACTGAGCTGCTCAAGGTGGCATACTGCTAAAGCCTAAGTGGAATTTTAATAGCCAGTGACTCACACTGGGCATTAGAACAACAATATGCCTTTCACTTCTTCTACCTCTTCTACCTATAACAAATCATGTTCTTTGCTAAATGTTTAAGCAAAAATGAAGGAAACAAGGATTTTGGTACTTTAAAATAACCAGAGCACTGTAGAAACTTCAGGAATTTTGAGGGGAAAAACAAGAGTTGCCAGAAAATAAGAACAGCCCTGGAACTTCAACACGGCCATTCACAAGACTACCATGGAGACATCGAAGCACAGCTGGCTTCTCATTACCTGAACCAGAGTGAAAAAATGTGGACAAGGCAGTATTTCACAGTTTGTGAGAACCAAGGAAATAAGCTACTTCACAAAACATTTATATATAGTCTTGGAGACCTGTCAGGAGCCTGTCTAGGATTGACTGGTGGGCAGTGCAATTTTTTTGCGTGTGTGTGATGTTGACTTCCATTTGGTTTGCCATTAAACCCCTGAAGCAGTATGCTGGAGGTAAGGCCTTTCTAAAATTACAAGTAAGAAGTTAAAACAAAAATAGAAAAGAAGAAGAGTAAAGCAAAAGCATGACTGAAGTAGTTTGAGGAAACTGTTTAAATATGACTGATTCACTAGAATATTTCAATAGTTGTTTCACTAATACAGAAACAAAGGTGATAGAATAAGCTACTGTAAGACTCTCTTTGCTTTGCTTAACAGCAAGTAGAGACGTCATCTGTTTTGCCAGTTCAGCTGCCATAGTAGTAATAAAATGGATGCTACGTGTGCAGACAGAAATGCATAAAAACGAATAATAATAAAATTAGAGACTACATTTATTTATTCCTTAATTTGTATGAAGTGCAGTAAAATAGTTTCTGCTGACTGTAGGGGGTCTTAGAGATGTGTATCCTTTAAAAGGCTTTTTGTTTTTTTTCCCCAAATCTCTGATTTGACACACTCCCACTTCTACTGCTCCTTCCTTGTCTTTATTCTTCATTTATATTAAGTTTTCCCAGTTTATTTCCAGTTTATTCTTCATTTCCCAGTTTATTCTTCATTTATATTAAGATGTTACTGCTCTGTGGCATTATTTTTAAATATTTTTCTTCCTATGTCACCCATCTGCCAAATCCTATGCATTTGGCAGTATCGTGGTATATACACAAGGGTTTTTTTTTTTTTTTTTTTTTTTGGCATTTCAAAGCTGTACTGTAACTTAAAAGCTGTGTACATAGAACATTAGATGTACATGCTTTTATTGACATATAAATCTCATTTTTTCCCCAAAAAAATTAATGCTAATTTCTTGAAGTAAATATACTTTGATTCATGTTCAGTATATTTTCTAACGATTCCTTCATTTCTCCTCACCCCAAAATGAATCCTGTTTGCCAATGAACATATATGACAACCAATCACAGAAATTTTGCAAATATCCCAGACATCTCTAATTCATGACAATTGAAGCACTCACACTCAGGAGCACTACTCTCCATTTTAAATAATGGCCAATTTTAATTGTATAGTATTCTTTCCAGTAACAACATCTAATTAAGGCATTTGTTAAAGTTGTGTAATGTTAAGCTAACAAGGAGAGCCTAATGGAGTTCTATTGGAATTTTTCCATTAAATTAACATTATGGACTTTTAATGGATGTCTTAATTAGATGCTGTTATTAACAGGGATGATGCACAAATAAAAATCAGGCCCTATGTGTGCAGAATGCCTCATTATCATTCTCTGTGGGACACAGATAAAAATGCCTCAGTCTACCAAATGCATATCAGAAGCTGATTTCTTTTCCAAGCAAGCACATGAAGGCAGGCACAGCATTAAATAGCATGTTATTTGAGTTTTTAGCTAAACTTACAATATTGGTTCAAATTTGGCTCTTATTTACAATGGTGCAACCTTGTTAAATTTAACAAGGTCATCTCAGCACAGATGAGAAAAGTTGCCTTTAGCCACTGGAAAAGAGACTTGAAGTAAGAGGGAACACTGGGAGGCAATTTTGCAGAAATGTCTTACTGTTCTCTTTTTTCCTCCCCCTCTTCTAATTAGGTGGAGCAGGGGAGGTGGGGTGACTGTGAAGCTAAAGCAATACGTGTTCGTTGTACCACAGCCTCACATCACACCAAGTCATTAGTCTACACAGTAGTGAACTTATTGAGCAAAGTTTGAGCAGAAGACTCATTTTTGACATCGCTCAACATTTTCAGGGTGAAGAGCCAAGTTTCGAGGCTATTTGGAAGTGCAGAAAAGCTGACAGTGAAGTGTGTATGGCATTTTCAGACGTGCCTGTCACCTCAGCTCTAACCAAGACCCAAATCCTTGCACTTCTGCAACAAGGGAGATCACAGGACTCAGGGATGGGCAGACTCAGGACTGCCATTGAGACACTACATCTGTGGAGTAAACTTTTAAGAGAGGATTTAGATGAAAGCAGACTGATGATCTCAAAGTAGCAGAATTGGGTCTGGTGAGACCCCCCTCCCACCCGCCCCCGAATGTCAGGGCAGTAGTCACACTCTGGGCTGCTTTTTTGCTCTACCTTTTCTGTTTTCTGTTAGGTCTTCTACATTAAAATGCAGGCCATCTTATAAACCAGGTGTTTTGGATTTGGAGGTGTATATAATACCTGCCATTAGACCAAATCATTTCTCTGCTCTCATATTTGCAACTTTTCCTCAATAGTAGAGTAAATAGATGGTTTTAGAAAGAGAGAGGAAACATATATATATACTAGAGAAGACATACTCGGTCTATCTATAACATCTTTACATACCACTTTTACTGCTACTGTAAAAATATAATTGCAAATTCTAAGGTACAGACTATAAACAAAAATACTCTCCAGCCTTGATTCAGTAAAGTACATAATAAGCTCGTTCTCAATATTAAACATGTGATTAGCCCATTTAAAGTTAATAGATTCTCTGGTGCTTTTCTGACTCATGATCTCTGCAAAGTAAAAAATATTATTCTGAAACACAGGCCCTTGTTTTATTCTGTATTTCCTTCTCTAAATTTGCCTACATTGTTATCACTAAAAGATTTACTTTTTCTAATCCACTACTAAACTATGTAAAAAAGATATTAATAAAATGACTCACTATTTTTTTAAAAGAATTCAGCTGCTATTGTAATATTTTTTCTTTTGCATTATCATTTAACTTTAATACAAATAACAATGAATTCAATGAAAATTGCCCAATTTAATGTTTCTCAACAAAAAAGACTGTGGATTGTCACTCTTGAAGTTGTTCCTGTTCGTTAAAATTACTTTTGTTTTCAAGGCCTTTCACCGAGATCAAGATGGGACTTTGGCCAAAAGGAATTCAACTTAGTGTTTTCCATTAGGGAATATGCCTGAGTTTTGATCTCTTTCATAATCACTTGAGTATGTAAACCAATGATTTCCATCTTTAATGGTTTGGCAAGAAAGATTAGGCAGACTCGTTTAAGGACTATTATCCTTTCAAGCATGCATAGTAATTCCAAATCATTAAATGTTCTAGCTGGTTATGTCCTTCCAATGTAATATTTCACTCTTCTTTTTATATTTAAACATTTTAAACATAATGTAGAGTATTGTAAAACAAATAAAAGTAATGTTTTCATAGGTAAGATTTCAACTAAGAATATTTCTATTTCAGTGGATGCACCTGAGTGATGCTAAAAACGTTATAATTTATTGCCATTATTACTACCTACACTACAGATAAAACAATATGCAATATGTAATCATCCTGAATATTTGTAATACTAATTGTAAGGTGGATATAGCTAGAAGAAACTACTTTCTTTAATTTATGATTTCAAAGGTATGCACACAATTTTTTACAGATATCTATTTGCAAAGCCAAAACTTTACGCTCAAAATAGATACCGGCTTTGTCTTGCGCTCATTTAACTCAATGGCAAAACTCCCACTGAGCCAAATTGAGCATATCCTGCATAAGTATAGCGCCTAGAATCTATAGTGCAACTCTTCTGAAAAGTCATTTCACCAACAAATTAAAGCAAATGCTGAAACTTTTCTTGTATGAAAAAATACTGTTTCCCAATTCTAACCAAGACTGCTCTTCTCAGATCCACTACAAATCTTCCCTAAAAGCACTCTCCCATAGCAATGAAACAATGCAGCCAATTGAGACTAATTCCAACACAAAAAGCACTTTTTTTTTCTTACTGATCATATATACACCCGGGATTTCTTAATTCTCCCACAGCAAGGACTCTGGGACTCTGCCCAGCATGCCCACAAGCTGTGTTGCAGCTGCTAATCCTCGAGCTGCTGCAGAGCTCTTTGTCTACTACTGTTCTCCACCGTGGGTGAGGATTGCTTTTCTAGAGCTTCTTCTTTCTCATTGCTGGTGAGACTAGGATTTAGCATGCAGCGAATCGCTCGTGCTTTGTTTGAGGCATTTCTGGGCTCCTATAAATCCTCACAGCATGCAGTTTAACAGCATCTTACAAGAGAATAAAGTCAGCTTTCTTTTTTTTTTTTTTATCCTTATTTAGCAAACTACTTACTTACCTAAGTATGAGACCTTCTAGACTCAGTGGTACTATTGCATGCTTAAACCTAAGCATTTGCACTTTGTAAGGGTTGAAGATCCATCTCCTGAACAGCCACTACCTCCTCAGAGAGGCAAGAACAAGGCAAGAACAAATGAAGAGAACAATTTTGTCAGCAGAGGATTAGTTAATAGAAATTCAATTTTCATATATGTAGAGGTATGTATACAATTATATACATATACACACACATATATGTATATACACATAGCACAAACCGCATTGGGAACATTTATAATTTTGAAAATGTTTCTTTTCACTTGTAGTGAGGCGATAATACAGATTTTTTGATTTAGGTCAGGGCACATATTAGTGTCCTCTGAAGCATCGAGGAACTGTCAGAACTGCATTACAAGCTCCCAAACCCTTGGGCTCCTTGCACGCGTTCCTGCATATCTCCTGTTGGAATTGTGCTGTGTGGCGCCCATCCAAGCCCACTGGCCACAAAATCCTCCCAGGCATCTTTCTTCCCTGAACTCCATTCTCCACATATTGATACAGCTGCTTGAAGCAAAATTTGAAAGCAGAAGTGGAAGCCAACAAAATGTATCTGTTTTGCTATATTTATCAACCCAGACACCACGTGTCCATTGTGATTAAGAACCTCCCCCAGCAGGTTTTAATATGTTCAAAAGGGACCTTATTAGAACTCACAGTTGTTCCCTGAGTATGCATAAAGTATCAGAACAGAAAGTCCCACAAAACTTGCAGAAAATCCCAAGGTTTCCTCATTCTGCATGAAAAAAATTTAAAACATTTTTTAAGTTTTCATAGATGATATCACATTATATCAGAATTGCTATAGGAGTTAACATTTTTGCTGCTTGATTCAGTTCACAAACTAGGTTTTGGCACAATATCATCTTTAGTAGGCACCTTACCCACATGAATACATGACAGGATTTCACTTTTTTAACTATTCCTCTTACTATGTGATTAAATAGATTGTATTAGATTAAGAGCTAAATTGTGCCAGTGAAGACAAATATGCTTCTATAGCTACTGGCTACGAAACTGAGTGGCAAAATAGGCTACCGTTGACCTATTACCAGTTCTTCCACTTTTTCCATATCTCTTGTGGAAGTTACTGTCTGTTTTGATGAGGGTTTTTCTCATTTGGACTCTTCCAAAGAATTTGTTTTGAGAAAGCCTTCCTGATAAAAGTGCTATATCATGATTATTTAACTGAAAAATTCCAAGATGGCTTATATGAATTTCTCATATGAGTAGCTTTCTGGGGCACTCCAGCAGTAGTTTGAAGCAGAAGTATTTTGATATAATTCTGCCTTGTGCACAGGAAATAGTGGGGGTAGTTCCCTTGTACATGTCTTCAACACAATAACTACACAACACATCAGTTTTATGTAACACGTTAACTGCAACCCATTGTTCATTTACCTGTTGATCATTTATAAAGACAAAGGAGAAAGAAAAGGCAACAATTTTAGAGCAAGATATGGGCTAGCTACCACCAATTTAAAACAAAGAAAATAACCAAGTAATGAATACGTATAATATAATAGTTCAGAATAACCTCTGATTTTGTATGTTTCATTTGTGCCTCAAATGAGGCAAAAAGCTGTGGTTCAAACCACAGTATGCTTTCCCTTTGGGTCTATTTTTAAGGCATTATGTTTTCCACATTTATGCTCATTCAGTCCAGTCACAGAGGGGGGCATATATATATATATACTAGATACTTTCAACCATTATGTCATGAGTCTTCTAGAAATAGATTTGTTTATCAGGCTTAATACACATTCTAGCAAATACCAATTACCCATCAGCCTATCTAATCTCTATATATTCACTTCTTGTGCCTCGTTTATTTTATATACTCATTACAAATAAAACTTGGTTTAACAGATAAATACACATGGTACTTAAATCATCAGTGTATTTTTTTAACTTTTCTAAAATCAGGGAGAAAGATATAGCAAGTCACAATTGAAAATGTTTACCTGATTCTGTGGCAGAAGCAAGTAATTACTTCTGTTTTATTCAGATATACTCATATTCCCAAACCTATTAATCCCCAATTAACAGCTACCATGTTTAATTTATAGACAGTGATCTAGAAATAAAATTTTCTGTTCCTTTTCTGCAAATCAAATTTGCTTTACTATTGCTTCTTACATGAGGTTATCAAGATGGGTAAACCGTATGGATAGGAGTGTAAGGTTTTTCAATTCTCGAATTATTTGGGGATTCAATCTAATGTGAGTTTTCAAAGTTTCATTTCCCGTAATTTAAATTCTTACAATTTCAAAGGCACTTAAAATTATAAAACGTGTTCTTTCAAGATAAGGAAAAGAGACTCTTCTCAATTAGGGCTGAAATATTCCTAAAAACAAGGCCAGAGTCTGTAGCTATGCTGTTAAAATAAATTTGATATATATGCAACATTTAATGTATTTTTAATTAGTATATTTATCTCCACTTGACTTCTTTACATTTTGAAACTATCTCCCTACCTTTATATCATTTATAATTCAATCATTTCCTAGTATTTTTTCTTCCCATTTTCTTCCCTTTCTACTCCCATTGAGTAGACTGACAGCATCTCTTCCACTCCATAGCATTTGTCAAGGACGTAAACTTTCCTCACCTCAGTAGTGTTCTGTGTTTAAATATGGTAAATTGCATTCTTTCATCTCTGATTGTTGCAGCAGTATGCTGACATAGGAAAATAAAATAATAGATCTGCACAAGGTGGTACAGATTCTACCAGAGCTGAGAATCTTGATTTCTTTCTACCTAAGTGTAGGCACCCAAATACAATATCTGAATAAGGAAGACTCCCACCTCACTTGCCCATTGAGAATACAGGCCACTGAAACCCCCATACAGTGTAGAGGAGTCTAATCATTTAAGGTCGTTTAAGAAAGGAGTTAGGGTAATTATACTGTTAACTTACACACCTGAACTACATGTCTAAAGTTAAATGATGTAAATCCAAGGTGACGTCCACCCCATTTCTCATTGGACAAATAAAATCTTCCAGCAATTTTGCATTTTTGAGGAAAAAAATGAGGGACAAAAAAAAAAGAGGGAAAGTGTGGTTATCATGTAATACACTTTTATTTCTTTTGTCCCATTATGTAAACTCTTTCTGATATTCATATGTAGCTGTCCGATTTTTTTCTTCACGCTTACATTATCCAAGAGAAATAAAAGAATGTTTAATATACAGAGTGTGGGGACTCTATGTTGGCTGGCCTTCACATTATTACTATTATTCATTGTATTATTAGCCTTACTCAGTGCTTATTAAAGGACCAAGGGACCCTGGAGTCCTTTATTAATGATATACTATACTATACAGTTCACACTTACCACCCAGTGAGATGCATCCACCTGTAAATCAAAACACAGAGAAAATGTAAAGTAGCGCTTCTAGAGCTTAACAAAGTATAATGTATGCTGACAGAATGAAATCTAATTGGGAATGAGAGCTAATATTCAGATTCTTACATAAAAGTGTCATGAATTCTAACAAAATCACAATTAACCTGCAAAATTAAGATGTGATTTCCACAGCGGAATATCACCTTCTGTAACTTTTTTTTTTCCATATCTTAGAAAAGATCTTATATACTTATAACACCTTTTAAAGGTGATTTCACTAGCAGAAATGCCAATTTATGCTTCACAAAAACTTGACACTGTGCTGTTTGTATGCATAAGAACCTTTTTAATGTGGCAAATAACACTGTACGAAGAAAGAAGCATCCTTCCAAAATCTAAATATATCCATGAGTATATACATTCCTTCAGAAACTCTGTGAAAAAGACTTCAGTGATAAAATACAACAGCTGACTCATTGGAATGAGGTGTAAATTCGATTTTATGAAAGAATGTCAGCAACAAAATTTTCTTTGGGCCTGAGCATGATACAACTTTTTGACACTAACCTTTGCAATCATTTTGAAAGTAAAGGATGTTGAGCAAATTCCCAACAGAAGACAATTCATCTCAACTTCTGGAATCTTTTCCTACAGATGAGAAGGAACAGCAGAAACTGTGAGCAATATAATCCTGACAACCAAAGAGAGCTGACCCACCTGGAGGAACTTTTTTGTCTCCTTTGCGACTGGCAGGGAGCATATGACAACCTGAAAATCTGTCACACAGAGCATATCCACCTAAGGGAGTTTTCTAAGGTCTACTTTCTCTTCAATGCACAGTTACGGGAAGCTTACTGTCCAAAGATAGCCACTTATTTTACATAATAGAGACATCTCATGAAAGTTTTGTGGAACTGAATATGTTACAATTATGACATTCAGTAATAAAGTGGTAAGGCAGAGGTGGAGTATGAACATCTAAAACAAAGAAGGAATGTCCAAATTCACTTATAAAGCGACAATCAAGCTATCCAGTCTCCATGGTGGATGTTTTTCTTTCTTCCTGTGAAGTCTGCTTTAAACTTCTTCATTTAATTTGAATTCATGTCTAAACAAAAATTCTACATTTCATTGTTACTTTAAATCCATTTTGCTGTTTAGATATCAGGTGATATTTCATTCAAACTTGGACTACCTATTTAAGCTACAGTTTTTATGTGATTTATTATCTATTTCACATAATGATTTTAAAAACAATAGCTGAACATCTTTGAGTAAAATCATTTTTATATATGCATATATATATAATTAGCTAAACTAATTATGATTCATTCTTATTTCTCAGACTATTGACAACTGTAAATTGGAAAGAGCTCTGTTTTACTAATGGCTAATGAGCCACAGAAACAAACAATTAGCACATATAAGCAGAGACTAGGAATTGTAGCTAATGTTTTGCAGCAAATCTATGATTTCTAGAGGACACAAAGTTTGTCAGGAACTAATTTCAAGTAATTGGTTCCATACAGCATCCTGAGACTGGGAAGTTCTTTACACTGCAATAGTAGCTAGCTGCCTCTATGATTCTCATAAGGCTTGGTACCCCTGGCGAGTGCATTTTCTTCACTCCCTTTATAAATCAGGCTAGTAGATCATGAAGTATGTATCAGCCAACAGCCATCAGTGATATAATCGGAGATTTAGAAAGCAACGAGATGCTCATCTTTTTCATATAACTATTCCCTTGGCTTTAAGGAGCCAGAGGATTTAGAAGGACTGTGTGCAGAGGCCAGTGCAGAACCAGAAAGTTATCATCTCCTGATACAGTCAAACATGTATGATTACATGTAGACCATGTTACTTTCCTAAAATATTGAGATAACCCATATGCTCACTTTAGATCCAACTGTTCTCAATTTCCCCGGTGCTCAGGGTGGCCAGTGCTATTTTTTAAAACTCATTAGAGAGGAGAGCATAAGTTGTGAACTTGAAAACTACGGAGTTTATAAATTTGGGGTTCTCCTTTCAGAAGAATCCCTATTTGTGTATTTATTTATTTATTTTTCAATAGGATATGATCCACAATCTACTTACTCAATGGAAACTAACTAGGTCTTGCAACAATATTTTGAGTCTGTTTCTTATCAAATAAAACAATCATGTTCAAAACTCTTTTTGACATCTTTGCTTATGATACATCTTGCTTAAGGGCTGATTTCCTGAGTCTTACTTTTAAAATGTATAGCTGTCTCTATCACCTTAAAGAGCCTAAAATATCACATTAGACACCACATTTCAGAATCAGGAAAACATCAATTAACATGTCTGAAAAAGATACGAGTATAATCTATTATAAAATCCTGCAAAAACAGAATAATTATCTGAAAATGTGCCTACTTTTTCTTGACTTTAGCGGCATTCCGGAATCCAACTAGAAAAAAAAAGTAGGACGATATGTTACAAAAGTGTTAGAAAATAAATCTTATAAAATGAATCCTCCTTAAATATGAGTAATAACATGGGGGAAGACTTTATATTGACCTACGGTTTCACACATTTCTCACATATGTTTTGACCCAAACCTAAAATTCTTTAAATTGCTTTGCAGATGGGGAAATATTGTCTTATTTTCATTGGTTAGCATTAAAAGTGCAATTTGACTGCTCAGACTTAGGAAAGATTTCTGAAAGTTCACTTCCCTTGGATGACACAAATTTACATTTAAAGTAGATGTCCAAGGATATATAAGAGATTGGGCAAAATTACAAGAAAGATAAGTTTATGCAGAGCTTTCAGTCATTTTCCACAGCTACTTCCAGTACTACAACCATGCAGATTCCTGCTTAATTAGACCACAATAAAATCTACTGTCACTAGTAGCTATACATGAATAATTTTTTCCCTTTACCCCCAGAGATCCCATACTCTCTAGTAATCACGAAGGCTATTTAGACACAAATGAGAGCAATTATTCTGAATTTAGGTTATGTTTGTTACATTTCTTTTCAGGGATCATTTTGGTCCTGTGCTTACTATCTTCTCCCAGAAATACACTTGTAGAAAAATCAAAGACACAGAGACAGAAAATGAATGAAGACACTATTTAATTAATATCTGAGCTTCTATAGTCTTTTTTTTAAGTGAGTTCTGCCAGCAATGATGCTTGACATGTCTGCTTTGTGCATACTGTATAAACAGCAGAATTGAGATTAAAAGTTCTTTAAAAACTATTTCCTTTCGATCAAATTCTGGACCCTGGATTTACATTCTTTCAGTCTTTTCTTCATCAGGACTCACTTATGGACCTGCCCTTTGGCCTTATATCTTTGCCTTGCAGACCTTTTGGAAAAATTATTTCCCTCAAGCTCCCCAAGGGATTCAGCTGCACCGAGATTCCTTCCCTACCAGGAGCCTGTAAGATGCTAAAGCAACCACTTCTCATCAAAGAGTGTTATTATCAGGCTGATTTGTTCCATGACCAATTTACTACTTCTAACTTTGTGTAATTGCACTCAAAACATTCCAGTAAAAATGCATGTAAACAAAATGCAAATATAACTACAATTCATGCTTCCCATTCTTCACAATGCAATAGTACATTTGATATTTTAAGTGATTCATAAAAGTTCTCCATTGCCTCTCTATTTGAGTTTGCTTAAAATACTTGTTTCTCTCCTTCAGCTGATTATTTTTTAATCTTCCATTAAATAACTGAAGTGACCACTATTGTCAATTTAATTTTAAAGTGGTTTCAAAGCTCTTAAAATGTCAGGAAAGCAAAGGAAGTGAAGTATGCTCATAGCATATACGTGGTAGGTACAGCAAAGGAGCTGGAGGCATGCTACTGTGCTGCTTTGCACAAAGTCCTATTATAGAGTGAATAGATTATTGCTATGGTTAAGGGTAAAATGCTTTTCCTAAATGTTTCATAATGCTGCATTGTAGACTGTGGCTATCCTCCCTTGAAGACAAACAGCTTTTCAGGCACTTTATGCACTGCAAGCATTCCAGCCCTGAGCCCATACCAATTACAAAGAAAGCAAAATAACCTCCTCTTTCTCATATGTGCTGCTTTTATTTAAAAAGTCATTCCAAGTGGAATAATGCCAGCATTTCTACCCTGAGGACTTCTCCAGCACATTCACAGATGTCTGGCAGAGATTACAAACTTATGCACTAGCCTGCTCACCACTTTGAGGCCATATTCACCACAACATCCAGCAGTAGAGTGGCCAACTGACATCACCACCAAGGTCCCTTATTAATGTGAGATGTATATGAGATGCCCTGGACACTGGGAACATCAGTATTGTGTGCAAGACTTGTGTTAAACTGCGTCAGGAAAAAAAAAAATTGAAAAATGCACACCCACTAATCATTTGGTGGGAACTCTTATGTTCAACCTCACTATGCACAGCAAGATTTACGCATCCTGTCAGCAACCATCCAAAGCCAAAATGTCCTCATCAGCTGGCAGCAGATCTGCCCCCAGCACGATCTCAACTGCAGAGGAAGAGTGTGGGAGGAAAATTAGCATAGCTGCTGACCCAAGGCTCCATTCCCGCATGGAAGGGGAGAAAATTCCCACATGCTTATATAAAGCAGTAGGTGCCTTCTCTCCCAACACTAATGCCCCAGTCGTATGTCCTGTAGTTGTTTCATCTTACATGTTAATCTTCCTCAGTTCTCACTCAGTAACTGCCATCTGCAAGACAGATATTAACTTCTGCTATTTACAGGTGGGTAGTCAAACCATTCTTTTTCCAGAAACCTGAAGACGCTTTGCTGGCCTGCTTCGTTCTTCCTGCTCATCCATACCAGATGAGAAGGACATACATTGGGTGGCCAATGAGACATAAATCAGTGTCTACAAATGCTCTCTCACTTGTGAAAATCTGTGGCTGGAGCCACAGATGGGTAGTAATTGCGAGGACCTCCCTCCACTTCCTGCTGCTCCATTTTTTTAATCTAAATCCAGCTGAGTTTCTCTTAGCATTTCTGCCTAAGGCCAAGGACTAGCATCAGTGTGCAAGAGTTAAAGTCTTCATTTTCAGGGAACAATTTGAACAGGTGCCGAGAACTTTACTCCTGAATTAGGAGAACTGTTCCTGAATTAAGAGGTGGAGGTATAATGCTTCTAAATGCATCAAAACACACCCTAGGGGCAATGAGAGGTTACATGAGTTAAAACTGAGTATTCTTGAGATAATTAAAGCCCACATTCTGCTGCCAGAAATCTGAATTATGCTCCCATTTGACTTTAACCAGATTCCACTGGTTAAATGAGAATTAAACCATTAGCTTAGGATCAGGTCCATTGACTTCAGTGGGTGTTGTACCCTGACATATGACAGCAAGGAGAAGATAAACTTATGAAACACCCAAAAGCAAACCAAATACAAATTAATATATCCATAAGCTTTTAAGTATGTAAATTCAATTGCACAAATGTTTAAACTATGCTTATTCTGTATATTAAATGGTCCTGGCAGTGTATACATCATTTGCATTTCAGCATTTGAGAGGGGAGAGTGCTGAATGGCAATAAAGGAACATATGTTCTGTCATAAGTACATGAGTTGTATGATACCAGATACATAAATTATAATGCACAAAACCCATTTTAAATATCCCCCATTTAGTGTGTGACATTTTATGGATGATAATGGAATTGATGTGCATTCTAAAATTATACATCCAAAACTACTTGCACTTTCCTTTACAACTTACAAGAAATTTTTTCTCTCTCTCTTTCTCTGTTGCTCTGCACCTCCCTTTCCCCACTTCTTTTTTAGTATTTACCAGCCAGGCCTGTAGATCCTTTTCCTCTTGTGTCATTCATGGAGATTTCATCCACATCAACTCCTTTCATTTTTAAGTGACACGCACATTTATTTAGCAGTTGTCGAGATTATCTACATGGCCCATTCCACCGACTGACTCAGAGAGTTTGCTTGGTTTCCTTCACCATCTTTTACAAAGCATAAATTAAAACTTCAGGTTTCTCACACTGTAATTATAGTTCTGGGGCACTTAGAAAATCATCCTTGTCATCTCTACTCTTTCATTAACATCGGCCTTTAACCGAGCTTGCCAGTTTGTGCCACAAATATTTCTGTGTTTTCCTTTGTATGATATAGACACAGAATGCCTTCTACAGCTGCTCTAGAAAGCCAGTCCTACATATTTCCTGAAATCCTGCCAGCCCAAAGGAAATTGCCAGAGGAATAATAACTAGGCCTAATGAGACATCTAGTTCAAGAGTTAACCTGATTCAGATCATCAGGTGCACATTACTGATTTATGCACCTTGCTTACTCTTTTCCCCCACTTTTTTTTTTTTCTGTTATTCTGATTTGTTGTGCAATGTCTGAAAAGACATTGAAAGAAAGGGTTTTTATGACACGAAGGAAAGGAAGACCAAATTGCTGAATGTTACCTATCAGCTATGCTGAGGTTCAGGAAAAATCTGGAAGGAGTTACAATTCTATATAAAGCCCCTGTCCTTGTGAACAATTAAAACATTAATTAACATCAATAGAGCCAGACACTGAACATATTAGCTGAGTGTTAATAGAAGTAAACATGTGACATATGTGCAGTCCTCTGGGTGGTGGTACAAAAAACTGAGTTCACTGAAAACAAAAATGATTCGTATTATCAGAATACTCCCTCATCTCCTTCTATTTTTTCCCAACTTCCTTACTTTTATGTATTAATTCATCAGTGCATAATATTGTTGGATGCAATGGCAAATTGGTTGTTCTTTTTTTTCCAATGAAACAAATATTACAGCAATCAGTAGATACTGTGTGTGCATAACTTCTTGCTGACTCATTTATTTGGGGCCAGTAACTCCTTGTTACAGAACTAAAAAGGAAACAGAGATCACTCAATGTAATTTTGTCTCATGAAGAGCATTTGTTCCTCATGTTCTGTTCCTAATTACAGCACTGATTGGCTGCATCAATACAATAACAGCAGCTGCCATTGGCTATGCATTTTCAGGGCTCTGCTTAACATCTTTTAAATTTGCATAACTGTGCAATTATCTTAAGTCTGGGCTTTCAAGGCAAGTGGAATTGGATGTGCAATTATCTGCAAGAGATGGATCTGGAATTTAAAGCAATCTAGCATACAGGCTACGTGCTGTTCTTTTAAAACGTGTAGTAAATACATTGCAATCTACTAGAGGCCTCTTAGGAATTGTGTGCTTCCCACTAAGCGTGTCTGAAAGTGTCTGAAATTTGATTAGAATTCACAGAATGGACCATATCCCAGTGGCCAGGATATGGCCTAATCCACAGTTATGGGCCATAACTCTTAAGTTACCCTTAAGATACACTCTCAAAACGCTCTATACTGCCTTCCGATTCCACTTCAACTATTACCTGAGGCCACATTTAAATAATTGAAGAAATGTTGTGAAAAAATGCACTCAGTAAGGGTGCACTCAGTAAGTTCCATTTTCTATTTCCTTTCACAAAAACTCAATTTAATTCACTTGACGTCTTCTATTCCAAACGCAATACTGATCTAATGCTCAAGGAGGAGCACTGAGTGGCATTGATGCTGATTCTGTCATTCTTTGTAAAAATACATAAATTACTGTAAAATATAAACATTGTGTGTTTCTTCCCTAAGAATCCTTGCCTCCCTAATGAAAGGCAAAATTTCTTAAGAGGCTTTACAGTGCATCTTGCAGAGGAAGCTTCTTCTTCTTTCAGAATTAAATCTAGATAGGACATAACCATATGTATTTTCTTTCTGGTCCACCTCTGAAGTTCATAACATGGTTTTAAAAGTTATTGAAATATACTAATTAGTGCAATGGAATTGTACTAGTCAAATTGCCTAGTGCTATCACTTCACAGGATCAAAGAATGGCTGAGTTTGGAAGGGACCTCTAGAGATCATCTAGTCCTCCCCACCTGCAGGGGGAGGGTCACTTAGAGCACGTGACACAGGATCCAGCCTGTTCACATCTTTTCATTCCAAGTGCACAAAAACATTGTCTCAGGGATCACAGTTTGCTTGTGCTAGGTATCATACAGGCACACACAAGAACTTATTTCAAGACCTGGGACACAGTGTCCTCTGTGTACTCTGAGGATGTTTTGCATCATTCACACTATATTCTCCTGTGTAAGCCAGTTTTCAAGGTGTTTATTATATATTACTAAACCAAGTTTCAATAAAACCCTTAGCTACAGCTCAGCAGGACTGCTGATACGGTCACTGGAACTACTTGTAAGCTAAATGATTCATAAGTAAATGCTTTAAACACCTCAAAATCTGAACTGCTTTTGCTTTTAATGCCTGAATCCTTTTGTTTATTTACATTAGTGAATTCTGTACTTGCTGGATATCTCTGCATAAAGAACTAACCTAAATGATGTTGAAGCAAGGCAGAGAATAGAAATAGCACCAAAGTTTTCAATTGCACAGTGGTCATACAGCAGCTTAGCAGACCTATGATTTCTAGATAAATCTAGCTAACTGTCAGAAATACTCATTATTTTGTGGCTTTTCCAACAGAGAGTGCTTCAAGATTCTCAGCAATTCATCTCTCTTGAAATGTGATTTGCCCATGAGACAGTCAATAATGTTTGAAGAAAATTAACAACTTCAACTTGATTGCAGTCCATTCTTGCCATCTTGTACCTACAATGGCATTTTAAAGCAGAATCTCCTAAACAATCATCTCTTTTTCTTGTTTGGTTTATGTAAGCAGCCAGGAAGGAAACACAATTGGAATGCATAGGAAAATGCAAGTTACTCAAATAATTGTGGTTTTCTTCTACAGCTTCATTAAAGAGCCACTAATAATTTAATATTAATAATATATTTCAGAAAAATTGCATTTCAGAAAACCTTATTTTAATGTATCCCCTACAACAAAAGCAGAATGTTGAACCTGAGTTAATATTGACATTATTTTGGCAACTAGTACTTCATGGTATTCTATAAAATATTATCATTGCAATTGCAATTTTGATAACAGTCAAGTGTAAGCATATTTCTTAGCAAGTGAATGAGAAAAGCTATATATCTCTTTAGGATGTGCCTTTTCCTTCAGATATACCACTAAAAATATAGCATATACTCTGCAGAAGATGACAAAATAAATTTTGGAAGCTTAATTTGTGGCATTTCACGACAAGCCATTTTAAGGCCCATTTTTAATGGGAATTTGAAGCCCGTGGAAATCTTCCAGAAACTCACTGACATTAGGTTATGGTTCTAGTGACCATAATCAGATATGAATATGAAATTCTGAATCTGACAGAGACAATGAGTTCAAAGTGTGTTAACAAAGAAAAGTTCAGCTATTTCTAAGTATTTTAAAGTTGTTCGAATACACCTTAAACTGTGTAAGTACAAAACTGGTCTTCTCACTGTAATACAGCAATATCTTGTCCTGTAAGCAAAGCAAAAGTTCGTGCATGATGGTTCTGCGACGAAACTAAATTCACAGTGTTTGGCATTTTGGAAGTTCTGATCTGCACCAGAGCGAATGAAACAAAGAAATCCTTGCAAGAGGTCTGCAAGTCTTTGTAGTTTTAACAGCTTTTTTTTTTTTTTTCTCCTACATATGTGGATAAATGAGCATCACTATTTCATACTGAGCTGCCTCACAAGTCGATATTACCTCACAGATAGGCTTTCCTTTCATTTCCGAATAAGGAATGGGAAACATATTGTTTACCATATGTGTGGGGCGTAAGATCTTGCCTAACTAAAAAGCTTAAGCAAAAGCTTTTATTATTAATTAAAAATATTATTAACAGAGAGCTTTTTATGCACAGGGAACAGAGCTTTAAGGAAGTATTTTCAAAGGATCTTTTTGTGTTCCTGTTTTTCAACATTTCTCTCATAAAAGGTTCCAAAACCCTAACTCCACAAAAAAGTCATTTACAAAAGGAATTCCTTTAAAAAATCTGGATCTAAAAATGGTGTCATATGAAAAATATTTCAGAAATAGGTACTAAAATACATCATTTTTCACATCTCAAAAATAATGACTTTTTAAACAGCCCAAGAAAAAAAAATAGCAAAGACCAGGACTGAAAATATTTAATCTGGAGAACAAGGAAAAAATATCCATTACAAAAAATACTGAGTTTATTCTTCAAACCAACATAATTATTTAAAATTACAGCTATTGATAGGATTGCCACTTTCCGTATATTTGGATAGCTGTGTATATGGATACATAACTGCAGTCATTCCGCAAAGGGATTTAGAAAAACATGAATTTCCACTGCTGAATTTCTGATTGAAAATATGAGTTAAAGTTGCAATGAAAATCAGTGCAATTTTCACTCCCTTTAAAATATATGAACTGTAAAAGAGAGACAAACACTATCTTACTGAATAGGCAGATAGGAGGATGTCAGAAAGCAGCAGAGACCTCCATAGTTTTCATGTCAGTGGCACTGTTAAGTAACAAGAAAGGCAATTTTTAAGCTAACCTTTTTCATGCTTTTGATGCTTCCTGCTACTCACTTGCATGACACTTCTTGCATTTTTTTCTTCTCTTTTTTGGAAATTTTGTTTCCCTTGTTGTGCTTTCTACTTTCTCGGTCTCTCAGATTTCCATTCCACCTTTTTTGCTGCAGTAGGGAGAATATATATTATTTCTACTCAGGAAAGAGCCTACCAGAAAAAACTCAAATACATTTATATTTGGGGAAACCCCATATATAACAACCCCTAATTATAAAGCACAATTAAATAAAATTAACCATGTCATGATAGGCACATAAAGAGAAGTATCTTGGGAAGCATTTTAGGAGCTGAGAATTTTCATATTCTCTTGGTGCCTATGGTGCTATACAGAATATATATATAAAAGAGCATTCCCCTTAGATGAGAAGGATCTCCACTATCAATTACCATGTGCAGATGTCAGAGGCAGAGATCAAGTCTTTCCTTTAGTTTCTTTCACCTATAATGAAATAGCACCTATCTTAATGCGCAAAAGCACAGCAGCTGTGCAGGTTTTCGGCAAACAGCAGTAGAAATACTGAAGTTAGCATTGTAAAATAGAGCGCATACCCAGAGAAAATGTCTGCTGGGACACACAGTGTACTCTTTGCCCAATTTCTGTCTTCAAAAAAAAAAAAAAAAAAAAAAAAAACCTTCTTATCTCTCTCCTAAAACAAAGGAGGGTGATAAAGATGAGTCCTTTATTTTGCTGCACTGGTATGAAAATGAAAAGAAATTGTGGTGGTGGCAGACAGGCTGTGTTGTCCTCTTGGAAGGGGCAGCAGCTCTCGTGGGGCTGTCGAGGACTAGGATAGAGGACAAGCTTTAGCCCTGCCTTAGAAAAGCTATGAAAAGTCTGAATTAAAACACTTTTACCACTTCCCCCTCTTACCACTTGGCCCCTAGGCTCATGGGACCCCCTGAAATGAGGGGGTCCAAAAGAGATAAACTCGCTGAAGCCAAGGCAGCTGGAGGAACCTCCTGGAGTTTTCCAATGTTACTGTAATGCGGAAATCCCAGTAATCCCAGACGCTCAGAAACAATTTGTGGAAAGGGATGTCACCTTCAGTTACAAACTATTAGCTTGGATATATGTTCTGCATAGCTGAGCAGAGCTCAGGCTGACCTCACTGGATAATAGCTACATGTACAAGAGAGAAAATGAATACTTTATGTAACCTTAAACATTCTCTGAACACGACAAAAATATAGCCAGGCCTTCTCTGTGGAACTAGATCCATCAGTATCAAACCTTGTTAAACTTCAGCTTAATAGCCTGACAGTGTCTCTGAATATGGTTTGTTGAAGTTTGAAGACTTTCAGTTAAATCTAAGGAGAACCTCAATGTGATTGTACTCCTCCCTTCTTAGACTTCTTTGAAAACTTCATCCAAAATGAAAAATACAAAACAAAATAAAAAAAATCCAATTTTTCATTTGTGTGTACTGTCAATGCCCTTGAAGAAAGCAAGCCAAATAATTGTGGGTAGGAGTCACTGGCTGTCAGCTGGATGCTGTACCACTAATAGGGAGCAGAGTGCAAATTCCACACATTGGAGGATGTTTTTCATGTGGTGAGTCAATATTTTTCCAAGCTGGACACAAAGAAACTCCAAGCCGTAAATTTACTTTATATAAAAAATACTCATTATCAATGGAAACTTCCTCTGTTCATTCTTTTGGCTTTTCTGTTCCCCTTTTTTGCACTGATCTGTCACTGATTTCATGATCATTACATGAAGAATGTACCACACGTTCACAATTTTAAAAGAGAGAGGGAAAAACAACTATTTATTTTTCTCTGGGTTGCTGTTCCTGCTCAGTACTGACAACATGTTCTTTCTCTGACTTTTCTCTGGGTGATGTTGGGCTCCTGTGTTGCTTTTCATAGCTGCGCCACCAATAAGTCATGGGCCCAGGCCAAGGATTCATGCCTGAAATCTAATTTTAGCCCTTTGTCTTATTTTTTCTGAATGAGTTTGCTTTGTTCCCTGTGCTGAGCATCTACAACCAGCCCTGGTTTATCCGTAAAATCCACATGCATTTCTCGCCATTGCCTGTGACCAGTGTCACCTTGCAACCTGCACATTTTCCTGCCAAAGCACTTTCTTGATAGGGCTCCAGCTGCAGCTGTTTCTGCATTGTACTCTCATCTCCCGTCCTGCTAAACATATAAAGAAAAGAGCGATAGTACGTTCTTTCTTTATCTAAGGAAAACTGAAATTTCTGGTTACTGCAGGTTACCAAAGGAGATAATAATGGGTCAACTTCGCTTTATCTTCTATTTAAGATGTTTCTGAGTCCCCATAGGATATTATCCCATAAAGTTCGGCTAACCCTCTTCATGACAACAATAATTCATATTCTAACAAAATATCTCTCCAATTGTACATTCACAAACACAAGTGAGAAACTTTAAAAGTGTACCACTTAAATATAGTTATTCAATAGCAGCAATATTTGTTTATATTCTTCTCTCTCCTGTCTACATTTTGTATAGACAGAGACATTGCCTTTGTTCTGTTTCTACAACTACACAAATTTGTGCACAATTCAGTTTCCAAAGCAGACAAGTATTTTCCTTTTCACAAATAAGGAAGAGAGCAGAAATAGCTTCAGCATGAACTGAAATTGAAGCTTTTCCATGGATGAGCTGAAATTAAAAATAAAAGCATATATTATTCCAATCTGTTGCTTTTGACCCATACATCATTCTGCATATTTAACACTGTTTCCTTTAATTTACATCAGTTTTATATGTAATGAAATGCAACACTGAAGTACAAAATTAAAAGTTTTGTTTTTAAATGTCAAGTGGAAACATATCAGCATTTGCAGAAAGGAAACTTTTTATTTAGAAAAGTACAAATTAAATATTTCAATATTTGAAATTAAAATGAGCTACACTGACATTTTGGAATGCAACAGATTTTTTTACAGAGTTTGGATGTATAAATTGTTCTATTCAGAGTTATATTACTGACCTTCATATTTCATGAGCACCTAGTAAGACTTTTCTCTATACAAAAAACCTTTCACCATTCTCTGTATTTTATGCTACCAAGAAAAAACCCTAAAGAAAAAATAAGGCACTAAAATATGTCCATTACTGAGAAGTGAACTGATAGTTGCAAATAAATGTGTTACATTTTATTGACTAAAGAGAAACACATCTTCCCTCAGAAGGAATAATTGTCTTTGTTTCAGCAGTTTGAGAAATTAAGGATGTTATACCTCTCTCTACCTCCAAACAAAGTACATCCCTCCATGCAGACCCCCTGGGACAAAGCAGTCAATGATTGTCCTGGAAATATTTATAGAAATGTGTGCATTAATTCCTTCACTCCTATTACATTTTTATGTGTGTAATACTTTTTCTTTGCCTTCTATCCTGCTTTCCAAAATGGAATTAAATGCACACTAAAAAAAAAACATTTTTGGAAGAGAACTAATACTTGATAACTTAAAACACATATATTTCAAAAAAAAAAATCTGGACTGCTCTCTGGACTTTAAGATTTCATTTGAAGTATTGCATTTTAAATGAATTTATACTTTTAATGTTTTAGAAAACAAAAATAAATAAATAAATAAACACCTCTGTCTCATAGTCATGTATGGCAGGAAAGATGGTGAAAATCACCATCTTTCTCACACAGGAAGCACTGATAAAATGTATGACACATCTTTATCTTGAAACACCTTGGGGGAATATTTTCCATCTTCATCAACTTGTTGCTCTTTCCAAATGTCGTTCACATCAGGAAGGTCAAAGAATCAAAAAAACATTGTTCTCAAACCATGTCTGGGATTTATGCACATATCTAATCAACTTTCACTTTCTAGCAGAGCTAAACATATTGGGTCTCTGTATTTTTCGACAGTGTCAGAATTCCTCTTGAACATTTTGTCCTTGTTACAGTTGTGTGTATTGGGAGAAACCACCTATAAATTCTTTTAACTGGTGAATATCTGTAAGTCAAATCAGGATTGCTGGGGTGACAAAATATAAAGAGGATTTCACCAGAAATCGTCAAAATCATTAGGTTTGGCTCAGACTAACCATTCTTTAAACAGCTCTTTCTGACCTATCTGTTTTTTGAAAACAGGAAACTGATGGGGCCTCTTTTGCTATTCCATGTGTTAATCATCATCAATGTTTTGAAGTGATTTTAAGGAAATGTAAAAGTCAATATCATACGGACTATGTATTGTACAAAGACTAAGGCCCTAAGAAAGGTGATTTAATTCTCTGTTTACTGAGCAGTTTATTATATCAACCCCTTATCTGTTTTTCTTTCTTGGGGTTTGCTACATGCTGAATCAAACTCTGAGGCTTTCCCTTTAATCATTTTCCTGCACTGCACTTACAGATGTGATCATCCAGCAAAGGCAGAGTAATTAGCTACAGAGTCGTTGCCTGTATGAAATTGTACTTTTTTGTTTCCTGAACAAAGATAAAACTGCCTATAAAAACCTCAAAGTTAGGGAACAACTAATGGAAAAGTGTGATAATGGACTGTGTAGTATGTCTGAGAATCTGAAAGTGGAGGTATCCATATTAGAGTTATATAGGTAGTGCTATTAAAAGCAGTGTCTTTTAACATACCTATGGTTAGACACAGAGAAGGATTGCCACATGGAAGGACTAGGTGTCTGCTTCCACTGGATTTTGGCTAAGTAATTCCATGAAATGTTCAAATATAGTATATCATCTTTATAACCTGTAATGCCTCTATATATTCAGGGAATCCTGAGCAGAAGCAATAGCACACTGAAATTAAATGACTTACCCAGCAAAGTATTGCATGAAAAAGCTCCTGGGAACTTAATCGACAGCCTTAAGATTTCAGAAAGGAAGAAATGAACTTATTCCATCCCTGCAAGACATTGTAGGACAATCAAAAATAAATAAAATAAAATAAAATAAAATAAAATAAAATAAAATAAAATAAAATAAAATAAAATCTTCATGGTGATGAGACTCAAATACTCCTGGAAAAGCTAACAAAATCTCTGTGGCTCCATTGCCAAATTAGGATATAAAGAGTAACACTTTTCTTGTGCTAAGATCTAGCCCAAATCTAAAGCAGGATGTAAACAGACTTATTACAGCCTTGCTTAATCATAACCAGTCACTATGAGACAGTTAATATTGACTCTACAGTGACAATTAGCTATAATTCAGTTGTTTAATGCATGGGCTGATACTTTGACCCCAAGTAAGTTAGGTCTGCCACTCTGGTGGCACATCGTGTCTTTCCATGCTTTAATCATAAGTCATAAAATGAAAAAATATTCTTTAATGCATCTCAATTGCACTAGTACACACACATACATACACATGTATATATTTTAGCATAGCTACATGATGCTTGATCAAATAAAAAGTCAGTATTTTAGAAGCACATATCAGTGTAGAATTTAAATCTTGGAGACAAGCGAAGCAGTTCCAAATGTACATGACTTGATCTAATAACTTTGATGTTCGCTATACATCACTTCTAATTCTATTCGAATTACCTTATCTGAAGGCTATAATGTTATAATGTGGTTTTTGTTTCCTAATACAAATTTTCAATTTCTTTCGTAAGCAAGCCTGCATCTTCAGAAGTAATAAATAAAGGAAAAAGAAAATCTCTAATAGAGGGAATAGAACTTGGAAGACAACACTTCCTAAAAGCTTGAGGGAAACTTAACATTTTTCTCTGCTTCTATGCAAAATGGAGTAATGTTCATGATACTTGAACTTTATTCTCTAGAATAAATACCTGCTAACAAAATGAACAAGTTAAAATAGGTATTTTTTTTTGTGCAGCAAGGTTTTCTACTTTGCTAAGTTTTAATTAAACATAGGCTTTTTCTCTGCTTGTTCAATGAATTCCCAGTTCTTGAATTTCCATATCCCATATATGTTTAATACGTAAGAGTCAGAAAAAGTCACAGCCAAGCCCAAAGCCAAATTCACCATTTGCTAAAAAGACTGTTCAGTTTTGACTTCATGTCCACTGTGCGCTCTCCATGATTTGTACTTCACAACTCCAAGTTGACTTACTGCATTTGCTCTAATCAGTTTTGTTTTCACAAGGCCAGAGGTGCTCCTTTTTAATTAACATAATGAACAAATAGGAGTTCTCTCATATCTTAGTTTGTCTCTGTAAAAGAGTTCATTAAAATGACTGCATTTATCTTGTTAAACAGGAATATTCGTTCTATGCTAACCCTTACTCTGCTACCTACAGAATACAGCTACAGAAAAAGAATTGACAGTGCAAGCTCTCTGACATGAGCTTTATTTAATTCCTGCCCCCAGTATAATATAGTTCAGATAGGGAAGTGTGAGGCAAGGACTTTACTCTCTGAGGGGTGTTGGTTGTTATCCCAGCTACCCATCATGCCTGGCACCGAGCACTTCCAATTACTGGTGCTGGTCCTAAATGTTATCAAATGCTACCTTGGAGCCATTAGCAGGTACATATCACCAGCATGGCTCACATTCTGCTTTCTCATTTCTTTTTCCAAGGAAAGCAAAGCAAGGTGTGCTCTATGTGTAAGGTGTCACCATGTGTCCAAGACATTGGTTTGCTCATAGGAGCCAGGGAATGGTTCCTATTTTTTGGACACAACCTTAAGGAAACATCAAAGCAAAAATAATAATCCAGGCTTTTACTATTGGTTATTTGAATTAAAAAAAAATCCAAAATGGTTGTCCAACCTACCGGAAAATAATGAATTTCAAAAAAAAAAAAAATGAATCTAAAGATTTGTAGAACTTGATTTTCCGATGAGATGCCAACAAACATACTCCGAGGAATTTTACAGTTTTAGAAAAACATAGTATTTTTTTTCAGCTTATCAAGACACAGACCTTAAACCAGAAAGGGTTCATTTCTAGGCTATTTCCACTGCATTGGTATAAGTTTCATACAGCTTCATTTCCTATTTCATGTATCTATGTGTATCACATCTGTCTGAAACATAGTCAATAGGTGGTGAAATTTTCGCAGAAAAGATACCTGGTCACCACTGAAAGGTCTTGCAAAGCAAGTGCTGGTAGCATTCATCTTCCAGCTGGGCTTAGGGCTTTCTATCATGTGCTCAGGAAGATCAGAACCTGCATCACCCATGCACACATACCCTGCATCCTATCGTGCACTCACAGGTGGCTTCATCACAGCAGCATTAGGGCTATCCAGCATAAGGGTGTCCTC
>NW_010582402.1:236998-263141 GCF_000705375.1 Tinamus guttatus | reverse complement strand
CAAACCTCTCATCACCACTATCACCTTGATATTCTGTTGGAAAACATATGGGTGAGGTGCACTTCTGTGCTTTCCAGGAAATGGACTATCTTACAGCAGCGCAGCCCTCTGTAAAGAATAACACCTCTTGATAAATCAGGAGACAACCCGAAAGCAAAACTGATGAGGCATTCTGTTTGCTTGTTTTTCTAATGTGATTTCACAGGAAGCTTCCCAAGAGCTGCTGCTGACACAGGGTAAGTATCAAGTGCTTTGGAAAAATAAGATGTTGTGAAGAAGAGAGAAGAGAAAAGAGAGGTTGTCCTCTTCTCCAGACTTTCATGTTATAAAACATCAGATCCAGGTGTCTTGCCAGCCCCTGGCTATAACTTTTACCTTGTGATCATGTTCTTACTGACATATTGCTGGAGCCACATGCATAGCACTTAGAACAGACAAGCATTTTACTCACTTCTCCGGGTGATGATGCTTGCCTCCAGGAGGAAAGACCAAAGGGATGTGAAATTGTTCTTCATTAGTTGTATACCACGCACTGCAGATCCACAACAGCTGTTGCACATTGAAGAAACGTGTTGCTGAGGTCTGTTAACATTATTAACATCTCTCTCATGACACTGAACATTAAGGTGAGAAATCCTGAAGCAGACAAGGTATAAACAAGAGGTCAAAGTGGGTGCAAATAAATTATAAATTTGTGTTTGTGTTATCCTCTTAGGAACTACATGTTCTATCTTGTAAAACACAGATTAATTAGCTATCAGGAAGCTATTGCACCAAAGTATCACATGTGTTGCAAAGGCATTATACTGCTTATGCTACTCAATTATTAGAAGTAAAAAATACATGCAGCTATCAAGTCCTAAGTCAGGGGTTAGGACATTTCTTTCTGTAACTGTAAAATGGGTTCCAGTGTCAGAGTATGCAAAGGCCTCAAAAGGCATCTCCACTTAAAATACATACACACAGATTCTTTTCATGTGTTTTTGCATACTATCTCCTGCTAAGAGAGCTGCATTTTCTGGACACTTGATTAAACTGTTTTAGTCATACAGTTTGTTATAAAGTGATAATGACCTTATGGATACATGCATAAAAATCTCATAATTGATTATAACTGATTGAAGATTTTCCTTAAACAAAACAAAACAAAAAAAACAGATAAAGAAATAATCTTTTCATGGATCATTTTGGTTCCTAGTGGTATACAAGATTATGTTGATGTAAAGTGTACCTCATCTGTCTTAAAAAGGATTTGGTGAAAATCAAATGGAATAAATGCTTTGAATACAAACACTAAAATCTATATATCGGTAAGTGGTGATTTTGTAATGCAACTAATAAACTCTCTCTAAAATGTGCAACAAAGAAGAACCTTCACTCGCTTAGAATGCTCAAAGGCTTAAACGGTTGTGGAGCCTCACAAAATTAGAATTCACACATATAGAAACATATTCATGCAAATAATAAGACAGGGAAACCGCTATGCTTTCAATGTCCACATTCATCAGATGCAAAGAAAGCTATAATTCATCAACCATGTCTTACAGAAGTTCTCAGAAGTTAAAAGTTTAAGCTGCACTAAAAGAAGTCCTTTTTTTCTAATTGTTATAGCTCTTGAAGTTGTCTTTTTTTTTCCTAATTATTGCATCTGTTCCTGTTGCCTCTAGTTTCATCTTAGCCAGAGTTTAGAGCGGTTGTTGAGCTAAACATTTTCTGAAGTGAATTGTTGAGTGTTTTTTGTGCCAGTGATGCCCAATTTATATTTTATTCATGCTGCACAATTGATTTCTGTGATTATGGTCAAAGGATCTGCTTGAGGGGGCGTCCCTTGTTCAGCTCCAATGCAACTCTATTCATGTCTGGGATCAAAAAGCATTTGGAAAGGCTCCTGTGGTGTGTAGGCTTAAGGCTTTGGCAGCCTTCTAACTTGCCCAGAACAAGCATTCATCCCACCCCGTAGACCTCTATGTGAGCATTGCTCAATGCAAAAACATAAAGTCTAATCGTTTGTTATTTTTGACCTCATATTCATGCCATTTAAAGCTGTGTGAAGTGGATGCATGTGGAGCCAATGTGGAGCAAATATGTTACTAGTCTGCTTTGAAAGCATTCAGGATCTATGTTGAGTTCACTTTGCTAATGGCAGGTGATTTTACCAAGTCTAATATGGTGGAAGTTTTACCTTACAACGTCAGAAACTTAAAACAACAAACATAGACTTGGTCAGTGAGCCAACAGTGAGGTCTGTGTGTTACTGGCACTCCCCTTGCGGCCACCACAGGCCCCTTGGGTCTTTGACAAAGGAGAGGGTTTTGTTGTGAAAGAGCAGCCATGACATTAACAGGTCTCTGAAGTCTTTCCTGTAGGGTAAGTGCTAACACTTTGCCTATGACCACATAAATAGGCTTTAAGATCTCCAGTGGGAGGGGGAAGGGAGCATCTTTTTGTTTTGTGGTTCATGTCTATTACTGGACCCTGCATCATGCCAACATATGGAAAGTACATTCCTTACTTTGAAAGGCCCTCTTAACTCTCATTTGTGCTCTGAATCAGCTTTCAAAAGTCTTCTGACAACATCCTATTGCTGCTTTGGCAGCAGATTTTCTCAGAGCTGTTTGTTTCTCAAAGCCTATATATCTTTGTTCAGGTAAAGACATCATATAAGTAAAATATATTTTTTCTCAAGCATATAGTGATATCACAAAATCTGCTACAGAGTGGGGCTTTTGCATTTTGTTGTTTCCCACTTCACACAGGTGAAAAAAGATTTATCTTAACCTCTTTCTTTTATAGGTCTACATGTTTCAATACAAGAATAGTCACATTTTCTGATAGCAGAAAGTTGAAAGGAAAGAACATGCTACATTTGCATACTGCCTACATTTTCCATACTTTTTTGTCCGACAGGATTCTTTCCAACAACCTGACATGTAGACATTCAGAACAGTATCTTATTTCTCCTTGTTTTCTGCAATAACAAGCTGTTAATGTTGTTAATAGGAAAACCCCAAACAGTAGTAACTGTGTAAAGATATATGTTATGCCCATATCTCAGAGCTGGCAGGAAGGATCTTCATATGTTTCTAAAGGGATAGATCTTGTCTTGCTCCAAATGCTGCCAACATAAACCCAGCTAGACAAGGCATATGCAGATGAGTGCAGGGGGAAAATCACCACCTCTTTCAAGACCAACAGTAACTGAGCAAAGAGATTGATGAAAACATGCATCTTCAGCAGTTCTAGGATCTGAATGTAATTCATAATAGAAGTAGTTTCGTTTATTGATTGTGTGTGAATTTTTCCTAAAACAGAAAGTAAATTTGGGCAGATTTTATAGGTGGCAGGATGGTACTATGCAGGGGGTTGTCTGAAAAAGAACATTAGATGTTGAAAGAGAAGACAAAAGTAGAATACTTCAAAAATTCCCAGCAGAATTTTGTCAGAAAGTTAACAAAATGATAAAATCTGTACTGTAACCTTCAAGCATTTATGAAGCACTGCAATGATGCATAACCTTCTGTGTGAATAGAGTTACTATACACAAAAAAATACCTTAAGGGTCACATAGATTTTTCACAGCACCTGTGTCAAAGAAGGTCACCTTACATTTATTTTTAGACAGAGGCTTTACTTTTACTACTATATTTCATTAAGCTTTCCAATGCATTTGATTTTAAAAGTTTAGATTTTTCTTTTGCATTTTAATGAATATTTAATTCCTTGTAGACTTAGGTAACTCTACTAGCTCTGAGGATGGAGACTGCACAATCCCTAGGCAACCCGTGCCAGTGCTCAGTCATTCTCATGTTAAAGAAACATTTGTCTTATGTTCTAGTGGAATTTGTGTTACTTGTTTGTGCTCACTGCTTCTCATCCTGTCACTCTTTCTCATATACTCTTTTCCTACGTAGTCTAGAGAACACTTTGCCATTCCATTTACAGAAAAACATACTTTGTATTTATTCCTAAAGCATAACTCAAATAAGAAATCAGTTAACTCAGTGGAACATACTACAGAATTTGAACTAAGAAACATAGGACATACCACAGCATGTTTACCCTTTCTGTTTACCTGGAATTGCAAGTCAGAAAAGGAAGCAAAAGAAAAAGAAATGTCAAGTTAGGAACAAGTATTTGAATGTTATCACTAATTCCATTGTTATAATGCCACAACAGCCAAGTACTCAGTCTGAATCTGTACATTACTTCTAAATGCCAAATATGGTGTCTGATTTCAACACGCACAGAATTCAACTTGCTTCTTTGCCTTGCTCCCTCAGAGCAGGAAAGAAAAGCAGTGATTCCCTGAGAAAATTAAATCTACCAGGAGCTAATAGATTTTTTACAATGCGATTCTTGTTTCAGCAGACTGTAAATTTGAAGAATAGCCGTATGTTTTATATTATGCAGTAATGCCACCCTTAACTTTTTGAAGCACATTAGAAAAGTCTTTGAACACATTCACTGTGTGAATGAAACTAGAAACTAGAAACATTAGAAAGTTACTTTCTACAAACAAAAAGGTGCAATAAGTAGATTATTAATTAGATGAACCGCTTACTCCTAAATCACCTCGCTTTTCTATTTTTTTAAGGTATTTGAAATGCAATACGGTTAACATTTAGACTTGAAAATATTATAACCTATTCTGCATTCTGGTACTTACTCCTCATTAATAAACTTGAAGCTGGGAAAGCCATATACATATTTGAGAGAAACTCATTTATGAATATATCAGGAAGGGAAATTTCATTTTTTACAAACAAATACAAATACAACATTTTTCAATTTTCTTTTCACCCTGAGCAGATTGGTTCCCTCGTCCAAACAAGAACCAGAAAAATGCTAAGTGGTGAATTAACCAACAAATGTAACATTCAAACCCTTGCCTTAAACTGTCCATATGCAAAATGAAAATTATATAGTAAAGAAATCTTTGAATAACTTCAAATACTAAAAACATTTGAAAGCAACTACAAAGATCATCTAGTGCTTGCCCTTCTTTGATAGCAGGAATAAATATGCCAGGAATGATCCTCACAGTATTTTTTAAGAGATAATTTCTACTAGTATAAACATGATTACTTGTTACTCTGTGCATGATAACATTGTCAGCATCTTCAATTGCAAGATCTAAAAAAAGGCTAATGCAGTTGAACTAACACTTACCTGGCACTTGTTAATCCAAAACTATGATCTAGAAAATATATTTGGGTGGCAACAAACTTTGGTGGCCTCAGAACTGAGATCATTTACTTTTATTTACATTTCCTGAACAATTTTTGCCTGAAAGACTTCGGAAACTCAGCCTTGAAGGTTCAAATCTGACTGTCCCACAGATACTATTTTCCCCTGAGATTGTTTGCTTTTCCAACAGCTTGGTGTTGCAAGATAACTTTCCACTATAGCATTTCTGTCAGTTGTATAATTTTGCTTGATAAAATGCATAAACAAGAACCAAATTCAGGTCTGCTCCATTCTGGATGATTGTTTTGATCATCAGCTTACTGAGTCCAGCTTCTGTTAGCTTTTTCATTTCCAGATGGATAAATATAGCAAATTCAAAGCATGTGATACTTTCTTCTAGAAGGTGAATATTTAGAACTTGGTGTCCCCAGATCTTGGTCTAGCTTCTCATTTGTTTCATGAGAAGGAGTCACCACTAACTTCACATCCGCTTTTGAAGGAAAACATGCAGGTGTTCTGCATCCAGGCACGTTCTAACATTGAAAATTTTGACTCGATGCTAGAAAAGAATTCAAAGTATCCTTGCATCCTCAGCATTTCCTTAATGGTTTGCTGTAGCCAGCTTTATCCTGAACAAATGTCCGATATCTTCACCCAGAAAATTGGTTCTTTCTGGTGTTATTTTAAGGTTGCTAATTCTCCAAGTGCTCTGCAAAGCCTATGGGCCTGTCCCAGGAATTGGAGTTGAATCAAACGTGGGCTGAGATGCCTAAAACCTAGAAACTGTGACATTCAAAGTTGCAAAGCCTAGGTGTTTTTCTTTATCATTACAGGATACTTACAAGAATTGTTGTCAATTGACTGCAACCAGATGTTATTAGAAAAGCCAGCTACATGGAAGAAATAGATTGAGATTGTGCAATATCCTCATTACAATTCCATCCTGGAAGAATTGCTCCAATCACTTTGTGTTGGAAAAGGGTACTCTAAAATACAGGACACGAAAAAAAAGTGTTGACAGAGACAGGAGCCAAGGTACAGTAGATAACCTGCAGCCATGAATAGCACAACAAGGATCTTTATAATTAGGAAAGATTTGTTCATTATGTCAGGTCTGATTTTTTTTATTGTTTTTAATGTATATTTTCAATTTCTTGTCATTAGCCTTAATGACTTCCATTTGTCAAGAGGCCTTAGTTACATTCACTCCTATAATTACTGCACAGTTACTACACATACAGTAGTATGTGGCACTACTTCTGAAGCACGTTCTGCAAAACAATCTCCATTCATTTTTAAAAACAAAAGTCACACTGATACAGGCTCATATTGCATTAGGCCTGGACTTCAAATGAGGAAAAGCTGAAGCAAAAGTATTATAAAATATTAAGCATTGCATGGAATAGATGTATCATCTTGTATTTTATCTGCTCATCAAATATTGCTATTATGACTTTAAATAAATTCATAATATTAAGAAAGGAAATATAAAATAAAATAAAATAAAATAAAATAAAATAAAATAAAATAAAATAAAAGATACAGCTTATTGAATAACTTCCCTAACCAACTGAGAAGCAAACTCTCTGAGAAACCTTCACAATTAGAAATAGAATTGTACAGCCCCTTCACCAAATAAGAGCTTCTCTTCTCTATCTTTTTATACTTTTGAAATTCTGTGATTATGGTGGCAAAAGTGATAGCTGTGGGTGTCCCCACAGAGTACTTTCTTCCTATTTCTCAATCATGTAAATTCCATTTGCTTAGACATCTATAACAAGACAGAGGTAGCTTACAATAATTTACATTTCCATCTCTGAAATGCATGTGAACTGGAAAACAGTTCTGTGATAATAAAATTTTATTAGCTGAGCTAAGTAATTTACAGTTAATATATGAAAAACTTCTCAGTTCACTTCACTCTGTCTGGTAAAGCAGGATGAGCAATATATTAACGTAACAGATCTGTGAAGTGGTTAACACTGTTTACTTAACATGTTGTCTATTACACATGGAATTTTAGTTTGAGATTTTCACAAGGAAAGTGAAAGCAACAATTGACACTTATTGATTTGGCAGCAAGGGGATTTAAAAATTTTTAACATAAATGAAAATCAAAATCCAATTAAACTCAACTTCCTGGCTGAACTCTGTGTCATTGACAGAAGACTGGGAAAAGACTACTAATGTCTGGGTAGGCCATGCTTTACTGCAAAGAAATCAGTTTGCTTAAGTATAATACAATCTAAAGAGAACATCCTTCATTTTCTCTTTGCTGTTTGCAGACAGTAGTTAGTAGGTATCCATCTTGAACAAATAACTATGCTTCAAATGTTCAACAGAAATAGCACGGCTGAATTCCGAAATTTCTTGGGAAAAACCAAGATGACAAATTAAAAACTTATCTTCAACTCTGTTGAAAAGCTACCATTCACACAGACAAGATGATTTTTATTTACTCTTAATAATAACTCAGCAATTAAGTTTTCCTTTAACCATAGTATTAACTTTAGGTTATTACATTGCAGCTCTATTGTGAAAAGAGCACAGACTAATTCCATGTCTACGGTCCATGAATATAGGACTTTAAAGTCAGTATGCAATTTCATTGCCTCAGGAATCTCTCCTTGCTAAACTGATTCTTCGCATTTGTTTCCTGCATTAGTTCAACAAACGCAATATAGTCCTTAGAAGCAGATTTTTTTTTACTTTCAAATTGTGTCACATTCTCAACTTACTGTCTTCATGAAGAATCTTCATTGCCGACAAAAGAATATCAGAAGAATCCATGAGTGAAGAATCAGGTTTCAGAAATATTATTTTTCTCAGAAAACAGACGTCTATTAGTAAAAGTAAAGAAAACAAAAAAATACATCAACTGGAACATTACAATGTTGTCTTAGCAGAGGTCTTGTGGCACTTGTCAGGAATTGTTTCTGCCATCTTTTCTTTTACGGATCAGATTCCCAGAGAAACTGCATCTTCCACAGGTACAAACTATATATTCACCTTTATAATCAAAAAGGGCATGATGTTTTAGAGCACTGACCCCAGGGTTTAATAGAGGTTAAAGATTTCCCCAGGACTTCAGCGACAAAGCCTCATATTTTTTAGTAAGATATTTTCTATCATCTCCTATTAAAGTATTTTCAATTATGACTTTTCTACAAAAGTATCCAACTAACCCTGAATATGTTTGTTAATTAATAAAATGTATTAATATAGAAACTTATATTTTCTCTAATAAATAGCAGGTCTATTTTGCTATTGCTAAAAAAAGTCAGCTTGTACAGTTTAAAACATGTCAGCAGGTAGTGCTGCATTATGTTATGCATGAAGCAAGCTATTCTTAAAAATCTTATTAAAAGGAAATTACCCAAGGGTAGAGTATGCCCTGATGGACACAATTCTGCAAAAATTATTTCCATGTACTATCTAATCTGTGCAACCAAACCAGAAGGTTTTTCTGTGGAGAATGGAAATTTGGTCACACAGGGTACTATTTAGGGTTGCCTGTAGCACAAGGTAATGACAGGTTAACTACGCTGTTAGCTGATATGATTTTGTACGATGCTGCAGGTTACTCTACATTGTATCAGGCAATCTGAGAGACTGCAGCTGGCCGAACAGCAAGGGGTTGGGGGTCTGTGGGTCACCTTTTCAGTCCACCTCAGTAGCTCTGAGAGCCTGATTCATGTACACAGTTTGGCTGCAGTTTTAGCTCTTAAATCAAGATTGTAATTCATTCATAGCTTATTCCATTATTAGAGTTGCCTCGAAAAGTTGACAAAGCTAGTGTTCAGCTACTGTGTGCAATGTTTAAAATAATCTGGGAGAGAAGTCAGTCTATTAACTTAACACTGTCTCAGTAGACCTGGTAGAGTAGGATCAGTAGAAAAAATATCAGAAGATAGAGCAGAAAGAGTCCACCTCATTGCCAAAACAGGGCAGTCATATGTTTAGAAATGGTTGTGTCCAGTGTAGGTCTAAACCCTTTCAGTTCAAATTCAAACACTCAAAGCATGTAGATTTTAAAGCCTAGTAACAGGATACCTTCACATTCCCAATTGGTTCCTACCTTAAATGGTAAATTGCATTTCCCTGGGTATGATGAATTAGAGTATAAATCATCCTTTAAAAATGCTGTATTCTACATTTTGTCACTGTTTGTATTTTATTTTGCTTGGGATAGTGGTACCTTTAGGAAGGCAACATGAAGTGGATATAGATTCCTTAGTCTCTCTGGTTAGAGCAATTTGATTATGATAGTTACTCTACTTAGGCCTCTCTGTCATTACACGAGCTCACACGACAGTTTTGGTTGCACAGCCACAAATCATCAATATGATTTGTAGCAGCTTTATCACTCCTAACTTACTTACACACAGCAGTCCCAGACTGTAGCCCTGTCAGTGGCCTTCAAGTACTTTCTTCTTGTAAACACATTTGCATTCACATCCTCCAAGTGTCGATTTATATAATGAAATGGCATGTTTTAAGGTGAAAGAGATATATTTCAGAAGCTACTGCAATTTTTGCAAACCAATCTTAAATGTCTTAAACTGCCATACAGCCTTGAAGCTATAATAAATGTAATAAGTATTGGATTTTATTTTCATACCTGGTTTTGTTTTTCAAAAATTCTTTTTTTTTCTTCTTCTTCTTCTTTTTTTTTTTTTCAGAAAGGGACTTGAAAGAGCATAGTATTAACTCCTTCAGTGTTCAGAAAGACACAGAAGATTGTCTGAGGGTTTTGGAGGCTTACATTTTTCCTAGAGTCGGGAGCTGAACTTTAAAATTTCTTTTGTGCATACAGGAAATCCACTTCCTATAGAAAGCAGAGGGGTGGTCCTGTAACGCTAAGGCAGCATGTCATTTTTGGAGCCACTTGCTTCAGAGCCACTTGCTGTGAAGGTACTGTTTCCCTCTGCTTGAATGACAAGCTTATTCATGTCTTAGCCTGCAGCAGTTGCAGCAGGAGATCTTGAGAGCTGTGCCCTCCTTTGGGCATCTCCATCACTGTCTTTGCAGAGGAGCAGATATATAGCTTTCTGCTTTTGCGTCTTGTTATCCCTCTCATGAAGACCTTCAGGGCAAACGACCTTCTGTACTGCCCATACCAAAACCCTGTTCCCCAGTGATGCAGCCAACCTCCAATGAAAATAAAATGACCCATTGCTTTTCTGACTTGGCTGATGACTAGAAATACCTAGGATATCACCAAACAGAGGAACGCACTGCCACAAATTAAACCTGATAACCCATTACCGGATCAAGTCAGACCCTTCCCTTTACATTAGGAAAAATGAATCGGGAACATTTGGGGAGTCAAATGACTTTTGTCATGATGCATTTGAAAATATGTATATGTTTTTTCTCAACAAAACAACAAGTCACACGATACCTGTTCCAGAAAGTAAATGTTAGTTGTCAGTTTTAAAATATCAGAAATATAGCATATCCTACTCCCAGACTTAGGAAAAAGGAAAGAGCACATTTTGTGGGCAAAAGAGAACAAATAATACTGATTCTTTAACTTTGGCCCCCCTGTAGCAAACAATGAAAAATATAAAAAAAAAGAAAGCCAGTGCTGGAAGTTGTTCCTGGCCAGTATCAGCATATGTATGTGACATAATCAGGAGATATCAGGAAGGTACTAATGTCTTTCTTTGTGATCAAAAAATTCATGCTTGTGAAATGCTTCACCTGGTCCAAGACATGGAAGGTTTTACCTGTACACCTCGGTGCCTTCCGATGAGATAGCAATATATTTGTTTCCAGGCTGACATAACAATTGCAACTCTCTCTTCTTTTCCTTCAGAGATCTTTCTCCTCTAGGCATTTATGACAGGGTTTAATATCTATTTTTACAAAAACTGTAAGAAATAAGACATTATAAGGCATATAGACTTTACAAGAGAAGGTATCACAAACAGATCAAATTGTGTTCTGTTGCTGAGCAACTGCTCTCAGAAATTCAGAAAAGATGTATGTTATGCCTTGTTCACCACCTTCCCTTTGTTCAGACACCTTTCTTCTGCATTTTCCATTCTGTTAGAAGTAGTAACAGATTTTTGCAGATCAAGAAGAAAATTGCTGCATGAATGTCTATATCTCTTAATCAGCTTCTTTAAAGAGCTTATATCATGGATTTGCTTACAAATTCATGGCACTGTCACTACTGAGGCACAGTGAGAAAATATGCTGTACCTTGTACACAACAAAGACTACCTTCGTAATTCACTCCTCAATCCCATATCTTCCTTCTAAACCATTTCTCTTATGATTCACAGGCATTAACATGACAGGCATTCAAATAACAAACCAACACTGTCACCAAGTAGGCAGCACACAATATGAAGATTTCTGAACTCAATAAAAACTAATTTCGATTCTTAAATATACCTGCAGTGCTGTAATATAATAAAACGGAAAATCTAGAAGGTGGGGATTGTGAATGTCTGAAAATACTGAAGAATAGCACTTTGGAATTTAACACCCATTTCATGCATTGCAGCAATATCTTTCTAAATGCTTGTGGAACCCCTTGGTGTATAAGTTGCCAATGTAAAGCAATACAACTTAAAGAAACGGCAAGCCCAGCTCCCTCATGCAGAACTCCAAAAAGCACCATGCAACTAGCTTAGGAGACAGACCACGTCAGCATGGCTGAGGAATGGGAAGCAATCTAGAAACACTTTTGGGCTTGCAAGAGCTCTGAGAGCTCCTCAAAGTCTCTGGCAAAATGCCTAAAGGGCTCAAAGTTCAAGAATGCAAAGATGGTAGTTAATAGAGAAGCCTGGAAGCACAAGGAATCTGAAAGTGCAAAAATGCATGTGGGAGACAGAGGGTTAATAAACCCAAAAAAGAGCATTTAGGGGAAAAATTCAGCCTAGGAATGAACGAGGAGCTGGTGATCAAAGTAATAATTTCTGGAAGTGGGAACAGCACGCCCTTGGAAGGGAGCAGTAACTGTCCCAGCAGAGAGCTCCAGAGCTGACCCAGGGAAAGCCCATTGCAACTAAGGGAATTAAGATGTCTGAGCTTATTATTATGATGAGTTTTCCCCTTTCATTCACAAAATCCCATTTATAAATGTTATCCAATAAGCATATTGCTTTTTCAACACAGCATTTTTTTTTTCTTCTTAGAAAAATGCAGTGGCCTCAGAATGCATCAGAAAACCCCATTCAACTATTTCTCATCAAATTTTGAAAAGTTCTCACTATTCTAAGTAGAAATTCATTTCTGAAGACCAAGGAGTTGTTTTTTTCCTTACACTTCCAAATAGTTTCAAGGGAGTAGAAGCAGCAATTTGGAACTTTTCTCACAACAGAAGGATTCCAGCTGGTAGTTCACAGAAATAGGTTCTCTGCCAAAACAGGAAGAATAGCTAGAAGCCAAAGCTGGGAGGAATGTATATTAGGACAGTATGTAGTACCCATATGTTTGCATGTGTATCTATATTAACACAAATCTTCATGCACATACATGCACTCACTCTATATTGACTTAAGCTAGATAAACAAAGGTGAAATTTCATAATAAAAATAGAAGGAATGCTGTGTAATTCCACACTCCTAAGTACACCCATCACAACCAGTTATTTTCTATATCCAGATGAAGTCCAGTATACAAAAAAGTAGAACGGGTGGGCCATTCAAAACATTTCCATTGCACTCTTACTGCACACTGTGATGAGTTGTTGGGCAAGAATAAATCTTGAACAAAACTTTCCTCACTTAGACAGCTGCAGTTTTTTGGATAGTGTGATACCAATATGACTGGCAATGTTATGCTGATTAAATTACTCTACAAAGAGCACAGATGACATTTGGTGTATTACCTTCAAAACTGTTACAAAGCAAACGTTTTTTCTTCTTTCTCACATAAATAACCAATATGCTGTTTACAAACTAAACAAAACCTCATGTAATATCTGGCAGCTATGCTTTCCACAAGTAAAAGATTTAAATCCGTGCAAAAACTGAAACAGAGAAAGTGTTTAGAGAGACAGTTGATGAAAATTTATGGCTGATTCATTCACTCTACTCTTTATTTTTGGTGGAGTTTTTTTTTTAAACCGGCAGTGACTTTTATCGCATTTCCGGGTTCTTCATTAATGTACTCATCCATGATTAATACTCCTTTAAGATACAATAATACCAACAAACAAGAAAAAATCATAAAGACATAATACCAGAGGACAATGAACCTGCTTCTGCAACACAAAGTAGGAATGTGGACTTCAGGAAAAAAAATGTAGGCAGAGTGGACTCACACATACAGAACTGGCTAAACATATAGAGTTCTCAATTGACTTTACAAGTGCTTTTTTATCATTTTGATCAGTTGCTATGGTAATTTGGAATTCTGCTTTTGTTAATACAATAAAAATTCACTTCACCAACATGATAGAAAGTCACTAATACTATATGACTTTTATCACATTAGTACCTTTCTCATGGCATTAGAAACTCAATAGAGGACAGAAAAGTCACTGATCCTATGGCAAAGTCACTAATAGAAAGTAGCAGTTACCAGTATGATATGAAATATGTATTATATTGCAAGACTTCAAGCTTTTGTTTGTTACACTACCCATTTTTGGGAGAGTGCTCCTGGTGTAAATACACACAGTTGTATTTTTGCTAAAGAGTTCCTTTGGGATTTTCATTCAAAATTATTTTATCAACTATGAATTAAAAAAAAATCCATACAATTATATCATGTGTTTTTTTGGGGACCGGGGGAAGGAATTTGCAGACTTTATTTCAAAGAGACAGGGTCTGATCTATCTCTTATAGAAAACTAAAATGTTTCTTAAATTCAGTGGGTTAAATCCTTTCATAAATAGATATCTCAAAGACAGCCAAATACTTAAGAAAGTCCTCTCTCTATGTGTCAGAATGAAGATACTCAAGTGATTTGAACTTTCATATTCACATTCATTTCAAAATAACTTTCATAAGAAATATAATTTGACATAAGACTCAAAATGTTTTCCAGGCACTTTCCTAAAACCTTGACTGCAAAACAGGAATAGAAGTATTGTTTTTAAAAAGTTAATTTGTCTATCCTAATGCAAAATGATTACTATCTGACTTCCTTTTTTTTCACTTGGGTAGAGCTTTTCTTTTCATTAAATCTGTATTAAATATCATTACTCAAAGTGATCTATCACAAAGAATACCTAGGCAACACATTGCTTTTCCAATTTAAAAATTTAAGATATAAATTCAGTTCGTTTTAAAACATCTAGCTACTAATGAAAATAACTTAAGAATTAGGAGCGGGAGTGAAACACTTCAAATTCAGTTGTCCTTACCCTAGAACTGGATCCAGATTCTCAGTATCCTTAATACTAAAGATTAAGAACAAAACAGAATTAAGAAGGAGATATAAACACTCAAGTTGAGACATAAGCTATTTTATAATAACTGGAAATACTCTCCTATGATGTAAATAAATTCATAATTACTTACTAATGACTTTCTCTTACAGAATGAACATTCAACCTCTTACAGAGATTCCTGACCTTGGCAGACCACTAATGTGATCCAGGGTAACAATTCCCCTGCCGTTTTCAGGAGAAATACTCTTCATAGCTGTGCTTATGCAACAGTACTCCTGGACCTCACAGGTTTGCTGGCAGCATGCTTTCTGTCCCAGAGCACACAGGCAATATTCTACTTATTACCCCCCAAAGGAACAGAGTTTGAAGTCTTGCAAGTCTCAAGCTTCAGGAAATTTTGCATTGTGCATTAATTAGCTCATATTTACGCAGCTGTACGAATCAAGATGGCTTCTGGCCACAATTATCAGCTTTTTTATCTTGAAGTCATTGGCATGAATCATACTGGAATGTTTCCTGCAAAGTTCTGCAGAGAGGAAAAAAATGTTGTCTGCCCTTGCCACCAATCATTTAGAAAGACAGTCTTCATTAGCATTGCAGATACAGTCTCAACATCAGCTTCAGACTAGAGAATGACTTGATACTCTTGTATTAACCATTCAGCTGGAATTTTAATGTGTCAGTTTGTTTTGAGATTAATAATATCCTGTTACATTGGGACCACAAAGCTAACCATATATTTCCTTTCAAAACCGTTAGGTGGCAAAACTTTTAAGGAATTGTTCATACAATTCAGACAAGCTGGTAATTAACTACTTGCTAGTAAAAGATTTCATTTGAATTCCATATTTTACTTATTTAGTTTGGCTAGGCAATTACATAAAACCGGAAACATGTGTTTCTCTGCCAGTGGGGTTCCAAACTCCAGGAGTCCCACAGTACATCATGAAATGTAGTCTTCATGTAGCCAGCGGTCTGACAGTGACTTACTGATGATCCTTGATCTTCCCAGTTGCCTGGCCTCACTGTAACCACTGGTAGAGCTTCAGAAAGGTTGGGGAAAGCACTAGTAATCTCCTCAATGCTTACATTTTGGGATTTTTTTTGTAGAACATTTGAAGAATAAAGACACTAGCCAATAACGGTGGCCAGTGACCAAGATTACATGCACGCTCTTCATAAGGTTCATGGTACTTTGATCACAAACTCTTTCGCAACTGAAATATTGCAATACATGAAAGGAAGTAGTAATGTAAACAAAGAAATTGAGATTAAATAGGCAAAACCAAAAAGTTGAAAAGTCAATCCCATAACAACATCTCTGCTGCTTGTTTTTCAGAACTGATTTCTTTTTGGCAGAGATCTAAATGTGACCTATCTTATTAAGCTAAGCAATATGAGAATAACACATAAAGGAAAACATAAACATTTCCCAAACTAAATTACCTACATATGGATGTGCAAGTGTAAATGTGTGAGACAAAAGTTTACAAAAATGATAGTAAATATATGGGAAAATACAGGCTTCCATTCACAACATTTCCGTCTTAAAAATGCATAAATCCAGACGAATTCAAAAATACAACTGCCATATAATCAACAAGAAATATGCACCAAAAATTTAGTCAAAAAAGCATGTTGCGTGGAACTAGCTGTAAATTGTCTTCTGAACTGTATTACCTAGCAAGCATCCATTGCTAAATACTTTATCTAACCTTGGCATACTAAAATATTTTGATAATGTTAATTATTAAATAATTATTAGATGATACTAACATTAAATAATATTAAACTTTAGCAAGTTATTTTTGTGTATATTTTGTCCATGCCTCTTTCAGATGCTGAGGTCTTCCCTCTGTTTTCAGTTCATTCAAAGTTTTCCCAGCAAACACTAGTAGTAATAAGAAATAAGATTATTCTCTTTTATTTTTAACCTCCTATAAAAAAAAAGATTTTAGTTTCAAAACTTTTGTCAACACTTTCTCTCTTTATTATAGATATTCATAGAATCTTAAATATGAACATTGTTCACAGCTTACACAGACAAAATGCTAGATCTACTCCATTGCTAATCAGGCAAACATCACCTCTGCAAATGACAGAATAGGTAGTCAGAAATAACAGGTCAGGTGTATAGGGAGCATAAATCGTCGCTATTTATCATAGTCTAAATAAAGGCACAAAATTTTTCCAAAGCTTAGCAAATCCCAAAGACTGCTGCTATTGCTGTACTCTTTGCTGTTGCTACAGTAATTTGACGCATCTCCCATCAATGTAGTTGATTTTTAAATAGATGTTTGAATATACACCTGTATTGGTGCAAACAACTGAAAAAATAGCTCTCCTAGCAAAAAAACTGTTGTGTGAGTTCACCCAATCAGAGGTTGCACTAATTTTCACAAACATGTTTACTGAAACATTTGAGAAGAAAGTTAGTAGGTAGTTAATCCTCCCTCCTCATTTGAATAAAAGAAAAACCTGGGACTGCTAAATTATTTCTCATTTTCATGAGGCAAGGGTAAAGAAAAACTGGTGAAAGTGTCTTTTGGTGAAGCACAAGCTATAGGGATAATATACATGCGCAGAGCAGCTAAAGAGAAAACCAGCTCTGTCACATAGACTGTAAAAATTACCATTCATATTCAATTCCCAGATATATGGCTTATTCCATAAAACAATCTAGATTAGATAAATAACATATTCTGGAAAAAAAAAAGAAAAAAGAAAAAAAAAGGAATATTTCGAATCTTGGTTCTATATCTAAATGCTTTCTCCTTAGGGAACCATAAACCCTTCAGCCTGCTAGCGATACTATACAAAATAATGGAAAAGTGACTTTATGACTAAAGAATAAAAGACAAAAGGCATAACAATAACAACAAGCATGGTTTCCAGGAACACCAGTCTTGTCAAACAAATTGGTTGTCTTTCTCTGGACAGGGTTATAAATCATGCAAATATAAGCAATTAGATTGCTGTAGTATATTTGCACTTCTCCATGGCATTTGACAGGGTAACACATGAAAGTATGGTTTTAAAAGCTTGTATTATGAAAAAGCAGTGGAGAACATATCAGAGGGATTCACAGCCAACTCACCACATTTGGAGATCTGCCAAAGGTTAGATATCAGTGAGCCGGATGTTTTCTAGCAGTACTTTTCACAGATTAATTTTCAGTCTAAATCTATTTAATATTTTTATAAATTGAGTAACAATACAGATTCTTGGCAATTTATATTTGTCAGACTGTGAAGAATGAGGCTGGATTATGCAACAGAGTAATCTAGGTTGTTTAAATGAATTCAATCCTAAAGGTGTCTTAGTACAAGTAAATTCTAAATAATTCTCTGTATGATTATCTGGAAAATAGGAATGTAATTTTTGGATATATAAAGAAAAGAATATGGAATTGAAGCATATTGAATAAAAGAGAAAATTTTATATTCCCTCTTAACCTTATGACATGAGTATATTTTGTCCTGTCCAGAGTCCTCCCATTGGATTTATGGGTAAGCTCAGGGCACATAAAGAAAATATCAGAGAACAGATACATGTGATAGGAAAATGACACGTTGAAAAAAATCTTAGTTCTTTGATGCTTTTCAAGGCCTTCCTAATAGTAGCACAAAATTACATGATTACATCACTGAAAAAGATGTTAAAGAAATCTTCCTTAGAGAAGTTTCAAAATTAAATGGAGCATGTAACTAGTAAGGACAATTACAAAGTCAAAAAACTTTATGTAAAAATTTATGTAAACACAAAGCAAAGGAAAACTGCCACAGGAGAACTTTCTGGTCATGGAATTCCACATTTCTCCTCCTTCCTTTAAGGTGGCCTGACTGGACCACCTATACTGAAATTTTCTATTTTTAGCTGATCAACAGTGTTTTTAAAGAAAAAAGATCTGCAGGAAAGATACAGAAGTGGGTTATACTGAAGTCCTCTTAGTGCCTCTGAGGTGCCTTGTTTCTGAAGTCTGAAGTATATTGGTAGTGAGATTCAGGTTGGGAAAGAATCTCTCTACACCCTTTGTTGCATTTCCAAGGACTTTTCTAGGAAGGACTATCAGGAATTGGAAAGAAGTCAGCATGCATAGGGCTGGCTCAGCTGCTGTGACCATATCCTGCCTTTTCTCACTTGGTGTTAGTCTTTTACCTCCAAAAATAATTTCTGATGGACAAATATTTTATGCAACTAAAATCTTTTAAGAAGTAATTGAGCATTTGCCCAGAAACAGAAGAGAGATACATAGCAGGTGAGACTGGGTGATCTTGTGGGATCCATGTTCTTCCTTAAACACATGAAATGTTTAGATTTGATACATTCTCATTAAAAAGAAAAAAAAAGTCAGATGTTTCGATTAATCATTATGGAAATAAAGAGGAAAAACGATAAAACAAAAAAGTGCACTGTGAAAAGTGTTCAATATAGTTTGCCACTTACTTAATTTCTAGACAAATCTGCAGTCAATTAACATTTTTAAAATGTAGTCATTTGCTGCCCTAACCTTAATGTGACCAGGAAGCAGCAGTTGCATCAACAAAAGGAAAAGCAGAGGGGTTTAACATCTGTGAAGGAGTTCAGTAGGCTACATTATGCCCCTGCACCTGCTCAGGATTTATACTCAAATAGTAACGCAAGTTTATCTTGATAGTTGCAATGGAGAAATTCAGATTAGGAGATGCTGTCATCTCAGGTATGCTGCTGAAGATGTCCTTTTCACTGGGTCTGAGGAATCATTTTGCAAGACGGAAACAAGAGTGGCTGAAGTTACTTTGGACTGAGACTACCTATAAAAAGGATGAAGGAGTGATTTAGGAGTCTGGAAAGCAAAATATATCAACAGTAACACAAAAAGAAGATCAAGAAGTCAAGCACGTGGAGAGTCTTCATTAGTTTCTTCTTGTAGGAACATAAATTGAGCTGTGCCTAGAAGACTTCAGAGTTAGCTGTGAGTTAAATAAACAAAGAGAATCTGTGAAGAAAATTGGACCATTTTTTATATCTGATGATGTGTCTAATCTGACAGTAAGCTGTAAATCATGGTTATAATCTTCATTATCACTTTTACTTTACTCTCATTATTTATATTATTACAAAACATGAGCAAGTTTTTACACTCCAAGCTTTTTTTGGTTTGTTTCAATGTATTTTATGAATACAGTATGAATGTGGGAGGATTGCATTCTTTCAAACTCACTGTGAAAACCCATAGTGTGAAATAGCAAATATATTTGTACACTTTACAAACAATTATTTTATCTTTGTATCAAAAGCAAGCAGACATTATGCTAGCTGGCAAACTGACAACATAACAAACTACTACCAAGTAATAAACACAGCTGGAGAATTTGCATTCAGTCAGACTCTTCTTACAAAATACAGAGCTTACTACTAGGAAGCCTGATAATAAACCATCTATTTAAAAGAGAAAACACTGTATAGTCTAGCATTTTGACTATTTGAGAAAAGGAAAAGAACAGGAAATGAAAGAGAAACAAAAAGAAAAAAATACTCTGGATTAAAAAAATATAAGAGAAAGAAGAAAAGCAAACAAAATCAATAGAGGATAAAGATGCAGAATAAAGCAAAGTAAATTAAGAAATCTGCTATTACTGGCAGGTAAAACAGAGACAGTAATCCTCAGCTGATATAAATCCATGAAAAGCTGACTTCTATAGAATCACAGCATTTTACCCCACCTGTGTACGCAGGGATTATGTTAATTTGGGCGGGGGCCGGAATACAGAAGAAGACATTTTACTTATTTTACAGACTAGCAGGGCTCATAGCTACTGTAACTACTGAAAATAATGGCTTCAAAAAGCTACTTTCATATATTGATAGAAGAAGATATCTTTAAAGGGTCATCGTCCTTCTCAGAACAGAATTGGAATGAAAGGTAACTAAACTGAACTTCTGGTTTACTCCATTCTCTTCTGAAGTGGAATATACACCGTGACCATACATACTGTGAAAATTTTATTTAAATCAGATCTGTGGAACTGATGGTTATAAAAGCCTATATTACAGTTTGATAACCATGAAGTACTAGACTTCAGAAAAGTAGGCATCATGTTGCAGGAACTGTTCTTTCTGTGAATCATAGGCATTATAATTTTAAGACCCAGAGTTTGTAAGATACTGGTTTATAATCTGAACTAATTGCTTTTCAAAACTGAAGAGAAAGAATTTAATGACCAGGAAATCAAATTCTAAATGCCATATTCTGCAAATATTCAATACATTACTCATTCTGTGGCATTATTCAACATCATTTATGTTTGACACAATGGCAATTAAATACACCATAGACTGCAGTAAGTGCCAGTAATAATATTTGATTGTAATTTAAGGGTAATTTGAACAAATAGCATAACTACATGATGCAGCATAATTACAAAATAGGAGAACAAGATGATATAAAATAAGAACTGACAGAGAATTTCACCTTTCCATGAATTAGATCCTTTTATTTAAAACACCTGCTTCAAAACAGAGCCTGAAGGCCAGGAGAAAATATGTTGAAATTAGTGAAGATACTGGCATTGATTGTAGTGTTTCTCTTCGACTCACATGGCACACAAATGTTCTTTTAAACATACTATGTATCACGAGGATATGCATGCACACATTCATATATTTATATGTAAAACTGCAAAGGAACATCAATATAGTTCTGCAAAGAACTTTAGAAGATAACTGTAGTCCTTGATCTTACATAGATTTTATTCTTTTGCAGTCTCTTGTATTTATTTAAATATTCATGTTGATCTCTTAACAGAAGAGAAGAATACCTTTCATTCACATGCATACAGGAGAATCAGATTAAGGCATTATCTTTCATCATGTTTGTAAATATGCATTTGTATGCCTGTGCTCTGTTCATGTATAATTTGTGAACATGCAAATATATGCACCTATATATATTTGTGTATACATATAGGTACACATTCATAAACAAAAGTTTTAGTTTTTAGTCCAACAAATAAAAAATGGTATGTCTAATACTGAAAGGAAAAACACAACAGACTGGATTTAACTAAATCTAAATGCTATTTTTTGCCCCCCGCCCCCCCACCGCCGCCCACTTTTTTCAAACTAACAAACAAACAAAAAAGCCAGATTTAATGTTCAAAACAAAATACATTCTTTTTATGATAGTTTGAGTAGCAGGTGCCTATAGTATGAATACAATAAGCACAAACGGACACATCAAAATGTATGGGCCAAGCTTCTGACATTCTCAAGTACAGAGACTTCTTGAGCCAGAAAAACAACCATTTAAAGATTTTTTTTTTCTCCTGAAAACAATTGTAAAAGCACATTATTTTCAAACTAACTTCTTCATGCGAAGATAATCTTCGAAATGCAGATACATCTTTTAAATATAAAGTGTTCAGATTTTACGCCTGTCAGATTCAGATTTTACGCCTATTGCAATTTTTTTACTCCATTCCCAGGTGGAAGTCATCAGTTTTAAGGGTGCTAAAACAATTACTATAAGGGATTTTTTTCAAAGTCAGTAAGACTGTTTCTATATATTTTCATTGGCTTCAAATCTGAAAAATCCCCAATGAGAGAAGAGTCATTTCTATTTCTGATCAGTTTGTATTCTAGGCTCCTTAAAGCAGGCTCATATGAGCTAGAATAAATTGACCTACCGTGATCTCCACCACTGCACACTTTTTTTGATGTTGCTTTTCATGCTAAGGGCAAATCATTAATAACAAGAGGACCAGTCTTGAAGCCATTGGAACACACCTGAAATACCCTATTGACTTTGATGAGACATCCTCATGTGCAATAAAAGTTCTGCCTGTGGATTTCAGGCAGCTCATTGTCTCATATTTATTATGACAAAATATAAGCAATTCATATCATAGCTGAGGAGCAACTGTGAATCATGAATTTGACTGCTCACTAGACAGAACTTAAAGTAAGAAAGCTCATTACATTTTTAAGTGATCTATAACATACTGAATTACTCAACATATTATTTTACATAAAAGCCAAGCCCTACCAAGTGACTACTGTCACTAAACCGAAAGAAATATCTAGATCTTTTTTTTTTTTTCCTCTAGTGGTCCAAGTAAAGTGAACTTCTTTATTTTCCTCCCCTAGCTAAGTTTGAAAAGCTTTCTGTTGAAAATATCTCTAAAGGAAGCAATAGTTTTTAATGTAAAATTTCCTCCTCCAGGAAAAGGCTCTAATTTCTCATTTTTCTGAGGATAAAAATATTACTCTCTTAACATGAAAGTTCTATCTCTTCTATTGCTGAGGGAAAAAAAGAAAAGCTGTAGAACATCTTTAATATAGCCCAATTCATCAAATTGATTCTTTCTTGCTCTAGGTTATTTCTCATTGATATTCCCTTTGGTTGCTATGAGTTTTTAAATTAGTGTTTCATACATCTATGTAGCACAAATTATTTAGCTAACTATTACCTTTCATTTGTATTCATTATGTGTTTGTATGACTTTATCATTGCTCAGCATTATTATACCCATAAGGGAATGATTTATATTGCCATAGATACAGAGATAGAAGTATTTCATTTCGAAATCAGTATCTTTTCATAATCAGATGAAGAACCAAAACGTCAGTGTAAATAAATTGTTCTTATTTATCTAGGCATCTCTTCTCTATAACACTATTATTCCTGTGCAGCAACAAAGTCCACTTTTTTATTTTAACCAACACGGTTTGTTTTCAGCCTGTCCTACAGGCATGTAATACTAATGCAGAAACAAGAAAAATTTTAGCTTATTTTAGCAAGCACAGAATCTTTACATCTTGTTTAAACTACTGGGTCCTCCAAACTCTTTAATAAGGACATATTTAGTTTGGGCCTGCATAGTCCTCCTCTTTTTTACCTTTTGCAAACCATGAATAGCTCTCTTGCATCTCACTTTATAGAAAATTCAAGATTAGCACTAATGGAAAGCATAAGAGTACCATTTATATTATCATCTGTTCAGCAGATGTCAGAGAAATGTTTTTTTAGGGGGTTTTATAATGCAAACATTTTGTTTTATGAATATTAAGTTATTTCTCTCTTTGTTCCAGTACCAACTGCAAGACACTATAACTACTTTTCATAAGCTTTATACTAAGCAGTTCTAAGTGTATAAATTAGTCCCTTAAGGACTTAACTTGACTGAAATTCTGTATGTGCAAACTCCACATTTGCACATGAAGAATCTAGTTTCATGTTAGGTCTATTAAAGGCTTGCAAACATTCATTTTAGTTTGAACACACAGTGCATTTTGCACATATTGTATGCACAATGCTTAGGAGGGGTAGTTAAAGCTGATTTACTTTCCACTGGGAAAGCCTTTTTGGGTAACTGGTGGAACAGGAGTTCTGCGTCCAAATTTGATAGCTCTCTTTTGTACTTTTGTACTTCCATCCCAGATCTGCTGCATAACATTCAGGAAGCACTTCCTTGAATGTCCTACCTCCTCCTGTCTCTATAAATGATATAAAGATAATTTTAAAGCATTTCAGTGCTTTCTTGTGAAAAAGAAAAAAAAAAAGTTTATATAATCTTTAGTTTCTATCAGTGTAGAACTGAAGTAAATTTATGCAAAATTAAATAGTTGAATGGCATTTAGGGTGCTTTTCCTAGGTATTTTTTTTTTTATTACTTTTGCTTAGAAATCAGAGCATCCTCTGGTTGACTGCAAGATACATGACAAAATCACCTTTCTAAAACAGTGATATGAAAATTACTGGGTTTTTTTTGTCTACACACTACAAGCAGAGAAAGATATGTCCATTTACTACTGAAATCTAAGCAAATACTCTAATAAGCAAAATCAACTAAGATACCTGTCAAAATTATTCATCAGCATAAGAGAAAATGCTCATCTCATCAGGTTTGCAGATATCACCCAGTGCAAAGGTAATTTCAAAGACGCTTGCTAAAATGTGCCATTTTTTACCCTTCTCCCCTTCACCTATGCATTCATTAGCCATATACAGTCATGTGCCCCACACTTCGCTGGTTTAACATCTGCTTATTAATACTTGTAAATATTGTGACATTCGCAATTTTCTGGTGCATTTTCAGAATAGCAAATACCAAAACTGGCCTCAGACCTACACAGAACTGTACTGCCCTGCCTGGGTAAATCGCAATCGAGCCCTCTATCTCACAATTTGTTTTGCTTGATAAATAGCAAAACTCCTACTTAATATGGCCTCTCGGGTTGATTCACTTCCATTTTCACTATTACACTCTAACATTACATTTGCTCTTATAAAGCCAACCAATAAGGCGCAGCCTGTAAAAGTAATGGGATATGATGCACTGAGTGCAGCACTGACCATTACAGTTTTGACACGTGACAATACTTTCTGATCAAGCTTTTGCAGCTTGGTGAATAGCTATAGTTTAACTGACTTTATGTCTGCCTTTTTTTTTTTTCTTTTTTAATGTAAAACATACAACAGATGAATAAACCTGGCTGTTTCAAGATATTTCATTTTTGTGCTCAACATAGACTTCTTCAGTCAAACAGATCTATTTTTCAGAAACTATATGTGAAACCTTTTGGAAATAATGGCCACTACATATTACTCTGTTTTCCACGACTGCCGTGTGACTCATTACTGTGTTACTGAGACATTCTGAATATAAAGCATTCATAAAAAATATTCTACTGAGCTTAGGTTTATATACAGCATATTTACACGGAAGTATTATAAATGTACATTTTTTTCCATGTGTGAAAGTATGTGTATAAAGTAGCTTTATTACACAAAGCTGTACAAAATACATAGCCTTTTGGGTATAATAAATTCCCTTTAACATAGTAAGAAAATGAATCAATGGAAAATCAAATCATACCCAATAACTTGTTTCCTTATTTTAAGTTAACTCTAAAATTTAAGCTAAAAGAACAGGAGTAAAAAACTTGAAAGAAGGTAAATAGACAAATTATAAAGCTTCGGTTGTATTCCTAGAATTTTAGCATAATAACAAGAAACTGAGAACTCTTTGAATAAAACCAGAATCACTCGACTTTCTCCTTATTACACAGCTTTTATTTAACAAGAAGAAATCAAGATCTTCACTGCCAGGGAGTTAGTAAGGGGTTATGAAAATGCTAAAGTACCTTTTTTTTTTGCTTCTCTGAATTATTTATATGGGTGCTCTTGAGAAAAATAACAATCAATATGCAGGAAGTCTGAGTAATTTTATTTAAAATGCATCATTATATATTTAAAAAACCTCATATAATTCCAAAATGTGACACTAATTTAAGATTGTACACGTGTAATGCTTTAGTAGTACTTTCTCTTCTCAGAGAAAACTACAGAAAAGAAGAGGTGCCACACTGGTGGACCACCTAGTCCATACTTTTCCCACTTTTTTTTTTCGACTCTGCTTCAGTTGGCTCATGGGTGTGCTCCCTTATGCATGACAGATTAAAGTAATGCCTTCAGTTAAACCATATCAGGTCTGCATCTGTTCAGCCCTGCAGAAATCAGAGCTGATTTCCAAACTGGAAACCTGCGTCTATCATAAAGTGCTGCTCTTACTGCTCTTATGGCCAGTACTGATTTGGCAAAAAAACTTTGAAGCAAAG
>NW_010582402.1:208565-236913 GCF_000705375.1 Tinamus guttatus | reverse complement strand
AAATATCACCTATCCCCTCCAAAAAAATAATATGGTATTTTTAGATTAGTCATCATGTCAGCTGGCATATCACACTCCTGGCCATTTCAAGTGCCAATTCAAGACACTAGAGTAGAAGTATTTGTGAAGAAAATGTCACTAGCTGACCTGTCCTCTCCACCAAACAGAAGGAAATTTTCAAAAAGTGAGTTCCTTTTCTGTCTGATGGATATTTCACAACCAGATACAATTACTCACTTTTTGTTATTTTCTTAGACTTCATGCCCACCATGACAGATATGTGAGGAAAATAGATCTTTTAAACTGGACCTAATCTTCAATTCTGGAAAAAAAAAAGGACTGTCAGTACTAACTTGGTAAAGCTGGCACAAAGACAAATGCCTATTGGAAATACATTTCTGTGAAATTTGAGAGAAATATGGTGTGATTAGAAGTGTATGATATTTGTATGAATATCTTTGAGACACAAATACACTTCCCTTCTATTATAGAATATCTCATAGATCAGCTATTTGGGCCATTAAAACAGTTTTGTTCACCAGCATTCATGAATGAACTGTGATATTGATAAGACTATTTTCTTTTTCTGCTTCTCTGTGTCTCTGTTATTTGCTTTTCTTTTCAGGATTGTTCTGTCTATCTCCATTTGTGCTATTTCAGTTTGGCTAGCTCTCTAAACTTACTTTTGAGTCTTGTATCTAATATAAAATAAGAAAATGTCTTTTTTCTTTTCTTTTTCTTTTTTTTTTTTTTTTTGTCAGACAGTCTTAAAAAGGACTGATGAGGATGTTTTTTCTCTGTCATCTTAGGAGTAGGAAAATAAATGCACATATCCAGATGTAAATTCTCATTTTCCTAACCATTGTTAGGAATATTCCCTAATGTGCCTCTTTTTTATATTTATAATATTTTTTTGAGAATTTTGATTTTGGCCTTTCTTACTGAGTATAAATATATAAAAGTAGCATTAGTGCAGCCTTCCTTATTTCTTCTGTGAGAAGACTGATTTGGTCTTCTTCCCATTTTCTAGTTCATGTATCACATTTGTTCTTACCCATCTTTGCTACTCCATCGAATTTCTGTATCACTGTTGCTTGTTAACTGCTTATTAGCATGGCCATTTTAAAAAATGATAGTTTCAGCAAAAAAGCATCCAAACAACTATTTAAAATTTTTAAATTATTTGAAGTAAACCCATCTCCTTCTATTATGACAGAAAACTGTCATTCCATTTTAAATTTCAGACAGATGCTTTAAGGCAAAAGATAGTTCTAAATAGTCCATTCTAAATCTTCACATTTTTAAAAATATATTATTTTTCTTTGGTTTATACTATGGCAGTATCCAAGTGATCCACTGAGGATATATGCTTCAGTGTACTAGATGCTGCAGAAAGTCAGGAGAATGTTTTATCTTAAAAAAGATGCATCTATTTCTGCATGGATGGCTGAAGTAAATTAAATTAGATGTTCACATGCTTATAGTTCTTTCATGTTCAGGAACTAATCTGAAGCAAGACAATAAAAAGTGTATTGCAGAGAAAACAGTGTAGAACAATCAAAAAAAAGGGGTAACAGGAGCACATGGTTAAACTCACAACTTCACCTTAAGGCCACAAAGGAGTGATGCAATCAGTTAATCTGAACTTCTCTATATTACCAATGATAAGCTTCTTCATGATTTCGATTTTGTTTGGAAAAAGTGCTTATACTCTAGAAACAGATGGTATCTTTCCCAGGATGGAGAACATACTGTAGTTGTTCCAATATTTAGCTATTCTCCCTATTAGCTAATTCCACCTTCTTTCAGCCAGACTTTTGTTTACTTCAAAAGGAGAGATATTTAGCTAGACCTTCATGCACTCTTCCTATACTGAAATATGCAAGTTCAAGACCCGCTTCAAAATCAGTCTCAGTTTGTCAGTTCCCTTCAAAAAAATGGTGCTAGCTGTTTGCTAAAGACCCTATTTCAAAATGTAGTTCCTCTAACAAATACCTGCTCTGGGTCTGTGACCAAGTTACCCTTGATCTCCTCTTTGATGAAATAAATAAACGGATCTACTGGAGACTTTCATTGTACATGTTGCAATCATTTAATTATGCACACAGCTCTCCTCTGACCCTCTCAAAATAATCAACATTCTTTTTGATAGCTCCACGTCACTTTGAAATAACTATACACAAGTCAAGTATGTTATCACTGCCACTTAGCCATCTTGGGTTCCCTATAAGAAATATGCATATTTTGGCTATTGGTAAAATGCCTATCATTCACTTTTGAAGCATAGAATCCTCTCAATGTTATTTTCAACTAGTAGAAAAATGGGGGGGAGGGGAGGTGGGGAGCATCTCTAGTTCTCTGCTAGTCAGAGAACTTTTGCTTTTAACATTCAGTTGGCAAGCCAGCCCCACTGCCATAGGAGTGTACCAGGGAATTGTATTACTTGAAAAGGCATTTGCTTTGAAATTGTAACAAAGAATTAGAAAACATGTTGCTTGAAGCACGTTAATTTTGATTTACTACCCAATAAATAAAACAAGCTTCCACAGAGGCTTATGGGCCAATGGAGAGAAGCAACACAAAGACACCTATGTGATTAGTTGCTTGCCTAATTATAAACTGTGGCTGATTAGAGATGTTCAGTGTGGCTTTCATATAGTAGTTTCATTCCGGAGCTAAACCTCTGAGTCCAAAAAGCTGCTTCAGATGAGGCAAGCTAGGCTGCCTCCAGGATTGCATCGGAATTTAAAACCCTTCAGCAAATTCATCATGATCTGTTCTTTGCTACCCAAAATTGCTACATAATGACATACAACAATTTAGGAAATCAGTTCTCATTAAAAATTCTGTTGCTGCAAAAATACTGATTTAAGGGCTCATGATATGTTATCAAACTGATTAAATATTACCTTGCATTATAAATGCACCTGCTGTAGGACATTACGTTAAATTAATACTTCCTATATGCTTTGATTGTGCCTGCCTTGTATCATCCTTTGAAGGAACAGAGAACAGACAAAGCAGTTCTGATATCTTCTGTTTTCCTCATGTGTCCAGAATACAGACACTTCTGTTGCAGAGGTTCTGAGTGATAATTCCAATGGAAAAGCTATTAAATTCCGATCTTGATTAAAAAAGGATGACACAGATTTTCTATAGAGAAAGCTGTAGCCATCTAAAGTTGCATTAAGCTAACTGCTTTTGATGTCAATTAGAGGAAGAACTTTTATTTTGTGATTCAGGACTTGTGTGTACATGGACAAGGAGTTCATTTAGAAGAGAAATTGAAAAACCAGAAGGAATGAGATTAAAGGAGAGGGAAAAAAAATTACGAAGTGAAAAATCCTGAAGCTGTAAGGAACGAACTAGCTTCTTCCCTTCGCTCCTCTCTTCCTTCTTTCATCTGCTTGTTTCTTTTTCCTTTGGCTCTCTTTCTCTTCCAGGCTGTATATTTGTAGTCAGCACAAGCAATACAGTTGTGTCTCCCCCAAAATGCATCTGGGAGCCATATCAGCTAGTGCTGTTACAGCTGTTAATAACAATGAAATGACTTGGGCTTTACCCAAAGAAAGACTGCCTCTCTCACTTCCCGGGTCAGTCTGCTGTTTAAACTGTTGTCAGAACTGCAGCTTGTAGGAGCACTTTGATCTGATAGCCAAGGGACAGACTGCAAGAGGAAAAAATAATTGGTGTAACCTGACAAACCTGGAACTCTGACTCCCATTGCAATGAGATGAACCTGAAGTGCTGGTGAGAGGTAGAGAAGATTTGCAGAGATGAGTAGACCAAGTCACCTCCCTCCTTACCCAGCCCACTTCAACAAATGACAGAGACATTTTTTGATCCTTCTCTTTGGAAATAGGTGTTGATAGTCACAGCTTGCCTACAAGAATTATGCCTGGAAATATATCAGTTTATAAATAAAATTGCCTCCAGACATTTAATGTTACTTGAAGTTCTGCTTACCTGTTTAAGAAGAGGCTGTTTTCAGAGTCCAAAGTATAGAGAAACACTGTAGTATGGCCCAAAGTATAGAGAAACACTTTGATTCTGCAACTCAATGTGTTTCCTTGACTCAAAATACTCCAAATAGAACAATTTTCAAAGATTTCTTTAAACTTATCCTTTCATCCTTTGATTTTCTTCTAAAATACTCAGAAATGCACAAGAATTAGGAAGAAAATAATCTCTTTTTTTTTTTTTTTTTTTCTGCAGAAACACTATTGAGGTTTGGATATATTTAGGTTGCTGACTAGATAGATTACCAGCAGCCTAGTTGTAAGATTGAGTTTTTCCTTGTAAAACTGGATAAACTAATTAAACAGGTATAAAGCTTCTTGTGTCTGTAAAGAATTCATGTTTTCTATTTGTTAGTGTATGCTCCCTTGTAAAGTCTTGTTTATATAAAAAATGCTCAGGATGAAACATTGGCAATCATCTTCTCTGACATTATTGCTAACTGCGCTGCCATTCTCAGCTGTGTATATTTTCCTGATATCAAGTCATTAAGCTTACTAATACAATTTTCTGCCCATCAATGAGTTCTACATAAAATCATTGATTTTCCTTTATTAAGTCATAAGACACTTTTTTTTTTCATTGTAAGAATGATAGGAGCCAAAATTGATTTTAAGAGGTTAGAGAATGAACGCACACATTCCCATTCCTAGGGGGACATAAGTTTTCAACAGCATAAGTTTAGCCAAAATTAGTATTACTCTAAGCACATGTTTCCTAAGCATTTTTTTTCTTTCTTCTTTTCTTTCTTCACCCCACTCCTCTTTGAATCATTTATCTGGACATCTGATAGCTCAATCAAAACAGTTGTTCAACTGCCTTGTCCAGCAGAGAACAGAAAGAATGCAGATACTCTGGCTCCTTTGCACAAGGCAGTTGCTGTTCTAGGACATACAGTGTGTATGACCCTGGAAGCAGTGTGGGAAATCTGATGCCCATTTGCAGGCTGGGTTTACTATGCACATGCAGATGCACATGTAGCCAGGTAGTTGCTGTAGATTCAACATCTGACAAGTCTGCTAACAGCTTAATAGTTTCACTGACTTCAGTAAAGCTTAAATTTCAGCCACTGTATTTAGTCACTAAAAATGACTAAATAAGAAAATGTAGAGTACTAAACAAAATTTAAAACTTACTTGTTTTAGGGGCAGAGAGCGCAACCAAGTCAAAGTCAAGTCAAGTCATCTTGGTGCACCCCAGAGTGAGAAACTCTCAAGAAAATCTACTTAGTGGAGATATGACTTTTAAGTTGGATTTTTTTTGTCTTGCTCTTTTCAGTGGGGTAAAGTAGCCCATCCTAATTTCTGTTCTGTTCTAAAAAGATTACTATTATTTTAAAGCTGGTTCAAATGTCCATACGCATGACAGATTTCTCTATACATCATGGTCAGAGTGAGATAGTGTATGTGGCTTTCATCACGTGCTTTATGGGTCCTCCCAGTTTATTCCAACTGTGATCTGTGAGAAGTGACTAAGAAAAACATTTTTTTGTATAATATAAAATATTACACATATAGAAAGTTTTTAGGAGGATCTGAAATACAATGCAAAGTGTTTTAGAAGTCCAAAAATCAAAACGGTGGAAAGCTACAGATGAAGATATATCCCATGTACAGCACCATTTTCAGTTAAAACCTATTATAACAGCCCATCTTGTCTGAATCCCTTAATCTCTATAATGTAGATAAACTAGAGACACTGTAATGAATATGCAAAGCCATATAATCTACTTGTTGTTAAATAGTAAGGGTGATCATTACCTAAAGAAGGATGGGGGGGAAAAAAAGGCACCTTGTAAAGAAACTCTCTAAATCCCTTTGTATGCTTCATTCTTCTTTCTTTCCTTTTTTACATTTTACACACATACAAGCACATACACCAAAACATTTTTCTGCCAGGCTAAGACCTCTTCTACTGTTTTAGACTAGAGCAAAAGCCTATCGCTGAGTTATGAAGCACTGAAAAAAAGGCATTTATAATGAAAATGTCAGTGACACTAAAATAACTTCCAAATCATGTTCCTACAAAACATGCTATAGTTCTTGTTGCACATCGAGCAGTTCTGTATTCTTCGCTCTTTAGCTTCTTAGACTGTCTCTTCTTTCCAATTGATAAAATCTCCTATAGCACGCCAAATCTTTATGTCTTCCTGTTCTCAGATCATAATCAGTGTTCTAAGAATATATGACATGTATAATGTGAAAAGTATTTTCCCTACCTCTTATTTCTACAAGGCACATGAAGAAACATGTTCTAGAGAAATTACTGTCAAATTATCTGCCATTTCATTGTGTATCAGTCATTGCACTGTCGTGAGTTCCTAAATTAACATAAAATGACTGCTTTCTGTTTATCACATTAACTGCAATACACTATTTTTTCCCTCAGTGTTGTGCAGAATAAATAATTCCATCTATGGAATTCTCTATAGATGTGATCCAAGAAGATTCTCTATAGATGTGATCCAAAGCAGAGCCCAGTTTATTGCTTTACCTGGTTCAGAGAGCTGCATCTCCTGTTTTTTCCCTCTGAGCTTGCTGTTGCCCAAGTCCATTCTTCTGGCTATTCAGAGATGCTTGTGTACGTTAAGAGTAGCAGAGCGTGGTGATGCACCCTTCTGTTTGGCCAGCCTGAATGTTGCTGGGTACCGTGCTGCTCTCTTTCACCCCCTTAGGGAAGTTTCTAGCTAGTTAGTCCTACAGACATTATTCCAGTCTCTAGGGAGGAAATTATCTTCTTATCTTTTTTTTTTTTTTTTTTTTTTTTTTTTTTTTAGAATAGTTTGCTTGCTGCCTCTGATATAGTGTTATTGTTAAGGCACAAGGTCTGGCTTTAAATCCCCATGACATTTCCTTAACTTTATGAAGTTTTATGCTGGCTTTTTTGAGGGGCTGATTGTATACTAAGACTGAATAGTGATTTTCCTTAGCTGGAGACTGATTCAGGCAACTGCCTCCCATTGCCCCTGAGTTGTAAGGGGCAAAAGCAAACAAGTTTGACAGTGGAGGTGAGTCAAGACAGTAGCTTTTCATTGGTCTTTCCAACCATAATGATTCTATGGTTCTATCATTATGATCAACTGAAGATTAATGTGGCAAACCTGAACAAAAAGTAAATAAGGTTGGGTACAGCACACAGAAGAGTTTCTAGCAGTCAGGGTAGACTAAAAGCAGAATAGAATTGGATAATTTGTGATGGAGGCTGCATGCAGATGCATGGATGCATGGCAGAGGGTTGTGAGAAGACCCCAGGCAATACACTTGGCTCTTCTGATCAGCCATGAGAGTACTGTATTGTCTGTTTACCCACTACCAAATATCATGGGGACCACATCAGTTAATTGGTACTGTGAATACAGTTTCTTAATTGCATAGTAGAAGTATAGATCAGATCTGGTTGTATGGCAGACTAAGAAGTGCAATGTGTGCTTGTGCACACCACGAGATGTATTGTGTCTGCAGCTCTTGGACCTAAATATCAAACATGGCAAGGTGACTAGAGTCTCACTCTAACTGAGTGTTGAGATTCCCCTTAGACAGACTCAACATCAAAGTCTTCTTTTAAAACACAGGTTCTCCTGAGCTGCTCTACCCTGCAGAGCTGGACAATGGATAAAGCAGAAATACGAATCTACAAAAATATTAAGTCATGAATAAACCAATTTCTGCTACTAACAGGCAATACATTTTACTAATGTATTACTGTAGAAAGTAGTAATAGTGATCATAGAATTTGTGTGTTATATTCTGTCCATCTTACCTAATAGATTATCCTTCATGAATTGAAATTAAAGGAGAAAAGGAAAAGAAATGGATCCCATTCTTAAATGTAAAGCAACATGTCCACAGATGTATGTTAACTAGTCTCAAACCCTTCTCTAACTATGATAAATTTCCAAGCTTCCAACATTACCAGTTTCCAAGCTCTGCCTTCTTTGAAAAATATATCCCACACAAACATATTTTCTTGTTTTACCTTGCTACTCACATGAATGCCAGTTAGTCAGTCCAGAATGCTCAGTATGAAGCAAAACTGTTCTATCTGTCTTGCTCTTTTTGCAAAAGGAGCTCAAGATATTAAAGAAAAAGAAGAAAAGCTGTGCTGCAGACCCTTATTCTGCAATATCAAATTCTGAATGAGATATGTATGGTTACCCAATAACTGCTCATTAGCTAAGAGAACTGATAATACTGATGATATTACTCCCACTAAGAAAATTTACAATCATAAGGATGAAGATGGAATCATCCATAGCTCTGTATCCATATCACGCTCAGTAAAGATGTTTAGAGAATGGAATTTCTATCCTAATATTTCAATACGTGTTTTCATCCCAAAAAAGTATTGAAATGTAAAATACTGAAAATGTCCATGAAACAAACAAAAAAGTTCAGGAAAAAAATATTTTGGAAAATGTCAAGATGAATGGCTTTGACATTTTCAACTGATGTGAAATGTTTCCCTTTGAAAGTCAGAATAATTTACATTACTGATTATTACTGAGATGCATTTTCCTGTATTACTCAGATATCAGAACTACCTATGGATCCACTGAACAGACGCTATGCTCGTGATACTGTCAAAAGCATGTAAAACATGTCTCCTTTATAATCTCAGGGACAGGAAAGAAAGGACACAAATCTGGTTCCCAGCATTACCCACTATTTCCCTTCATGAAAAAATCTGAAATTAATTCTCGTTCTTATAGAGCTTATTTCTACTCAGTGGAAGTATTTCTTTAATGACATGGAAAGGATTAACAGTATTTTTACGCTTACTGTACTTGACTTTCTTTTCTTTTCCCTTTTTTGGTTCTTGTGTCTTCCTTAGAACAATTGCTTGTCATTATGTGGAGACATAAATGCCCTCTCCAGTTCATCTGAAACAAAAAAGTAAGTACAAAAACTATTTGCAGTTTCCTATTTAAATAAGCAAACAAGAAAAGCAAGTGAGTGAGAATTTGAGAGCTCAAAAAAACCTGGTTGGGTTTCCTTGACATCTTTTGTTTTAAAATATTGCTTGGGCTAGAGCTAGCAGAGCTTGGCCATTGTACCCAGATGAGGCCATTCCATGCTATTATTCTGTCTAGCTCATTGGAAATAGCAAGTGTTATGAAACTGAATACTTTAAAGATGAAGTCTTGGCAATTTGACCACTTAACTTTAAAAGCACTGCTTCATTCCAGACAATGACAATTATATCTCTTTTGCTGAACTCAGTGTAAAGCGGAACATAAAGCTCAATCTGTTGCTACTCATTAAGTACCATGTACCACATTTTGTCATTTAAGAGCGATCTTCAGAGTTCAGGCCCTGTTAGCTTGCTATGATAATTATTTGGCAATTCATCATGTTTTTATTCAGCTACAGCATTGCAACACTCTTTTAGTGATGTAATAGTTTCTAAGACTCCTATGGCATATGCCAAGAATTCAAAAGAGTCTCATGCGCCTTAAGTATGACTGAAGCTCTTCCCTCTTCCCCACTCAGCCTGCCCCTCCACCACACTCTGAATACACTAAGCCATAGAGCACCAAGATGATCATAAATATTGAACTCAGATCATCACTCTCACCAGGCTGTCAGATCAGGCTTATCAGACATTAAGAAATAATATGTTGCCACTTTAAAGAAGTTAACTTGTGGAAGTGACTGTTAAAATTTAAGAAATGTAAAGATTGGACAGTGCTTTAAATCATAGTTAAAGCCCACATGGCATGGACAGAAAATTGTACAATGTAATATGAACATCTGAAATACCTACAGCCACATTTTATTTCTAGTAAGCAGAACAGTTAAAGCATTACTGCTTCATACAGCCAGGTGAAGAACTTTAGGAATGACTTTCCTCGATGTTCTTCTACATTCAGCAGGTCCTTTTCCTTCAGAACCTATCCATTTTTCTGATGTCTGGGAAAGCAGAAGGGAGGGGAAAAAAAGGAAGGAAATAAAGTCAGCTTGGAGATGAGACACTTGCTAAAGGAAATACTGCTAAATTCAGTCAAGAAAAAGAACAGACTTAAAAATATTGGCGTTCTCTGTGAAAAAAAGTATTTGTTCAATAGGCAAAAAAGTTCCCAATTTTCAGCTACATTATGACTAGTCACAGTATGGCTTGCTAAGCAGAATTCCGCCACAGATCTTTCAGCTTAATTAAGTACACGATTTACACAAATATACAAAAATACTCAAAAATATTTTGACAACTATTTGAGCCTCCATAACCATTATCCTGTTAGTATTGCAATGAATCTTCTCATGCCTGGTCGGCTGTATGGGGTCAGAGAGAAATTCCTTTTATCTCCACAGGCACACAGTGACATTCCTCCCTTGGTGTATACATATAGGTATATATGTATATAGCACAGAATCACAGAAATGCTTAGGGTTTAAAGGGACCTCTAGAGATCATCTAGTCCAATCCCCCTGCTCAAGCAGGGACACCTAGAGCATGTGGCACAGGGTGGCATCCAGGCGGGTTTGGAAGATCTCCAGAGAAGGAGACTCCACAACCTCTCTGGGCAGCCTGTTCCAGCGCTCTGTCACCCTCAGAGGCAGTTCTTCCTCATATGGAGGTGGAACTTCCTGTGTTTCAGCTTACACATTTTACGCCTCGTCCTGCCATTGGCCACGACGGAGAAGGGCTTGGCCCCATTCTCCCTACAATCACCCCTCAGGTACTTGAACATATTAATCAAATATCCTCTCAGCCTTCTTTTCTCCAAGCTAAACAGGCCCAGCTCGCTTAGTCTTTCCTTGTATGACAAATGCTCCCGTCATTTAATCATCTTTGTGGCTCTCTTGGCCACGAGGGCACATTGTTGCCTCATGGTTAACCTGTTGTCAACCAGGACTCCCAGATTGCTCTCCATGGAGCTGCTTTCCAGCAGGTCAACCCCTAATCTGTCCTGGTGCCTGGGGTTATTCCTTCCCAGGTGCAGGACCCTGCACTTGTCCTTGTTGAACAAGCTTCCTCTCTGCCCAACTCTCCATCCTGTGCAGGCCCCTCTGAATGGCAGCGCAGCCCTTGGGAGTGTTGGCCACTCCACCCAGTTTGGTGTCACCCGCAAGCTTGCTGAGGGTGCCCTCTGTGCCCTCGTCCAGGTCATTGACAAACAAGATGAACAGCACCGGGCCCAGTACTGACCCTTGGGGGTCACCACTGACCACAAGTCTCCAACCAGACTGCCCCATTTATCACCACCTTCTGGGCTCTGCCATCCAGCCTGTCCTCAATCCACTTCACAGTCTGCTCATCCAGTCCACACTTCCTGAGCTTTCCTGTGAGGATGTTATGGGAGACTGTGTATATAAAACTGTGAATTCAGTGAAGCTCTGCTAATCTAGATCATCTTAGAAGCTGTCCCAACCTAGCAAGAATAAAACTTAAGTCAATTTTCGCTGTCATGAAAATTGGAATTTATTAACCAAAGTATTTTATGACAACTCATTTTCTTTAGCTAGAAATGTTTAATAAAGACCAGACTGGGTCATTATACTCATGTAATCATTATAATCTTGTTGGATCACCCTCATAACATTTGAAAATTCTAGCATGAAATATGTGATTGAATTAGAGCATACAATTTAGGAAGACATCTACTTGTGATTTAAACTTCTGACTGTCAGAGTCTGTACTATATTTATTGGTCACCTGTTCCAACAGATTAATTATTTTTTCATTTTTTACCTGATTTCAATTTCCAGTCATAGGAGCTTGTTATGCGTTTGCCTACTAAATTCAAGAGCTCTCACATATGACATATCTTGTCTTTAGCTATTAGGGCTATGGCATACAAAGAACTAATTGATAGGAATACATTTTTTTCTAAGTTATCAGAGAGTAAGAGATTGATAGATTTTCTAGTGTCATAAAAGATCTGATGCAATAAGCGATTGAACTCTTAGGACTATCTCTTTGAATTACAAGAATGCCTAATAGAATAAAAAGATGTCTGTTAATTTATGCTAGGAATCATGAAAAAACATCTTATTGGAACAGTGTTAGTTTGGTTTTAGCTATTATGTGGCCTTAATGGGGGAAAAATAGCTATACATTTTGGAATGAACTAAAAATATGCTAATTTTCAATGTATTAATTTTTGAAATTATTAACTGGTGGCCTGACCATGCTGCCATTTTTAGCAATGTCAAAACTCATGCGATTTCTATGTATCTGCAGAGACAAAATGGACTGTCTGGAAGCATTGCCTAATGCCCAGGTCACCTTCCATTTTGTTATTTGTGTCATACATGAAAGGTGAACATTTCACAGGGAGCTTTAGAATGAATCAAAAATATTGTATTGTGCATAAAGAAAAAAATAAATCTGATCACTACTGTTTATCAACTTACTGTGGCCCTTGAAGAATGAAGATTGCTAGTGGTGATTTTTACCCTATTTTTATTGCTGGATGCTATTACTTTTTCCTCTTAAATTCACATAACTACTGAATGCCTTTATAGTCTTTTTCCACTCAGGAGAGGGAGTAATGTTATTTAATATTGCTTCTAGGCTTTAGATGGAGCTACTTTTTATAACTAAAAGGAAATATTTTAAATGATTCTGTATTTTATATTGTATCAATCTTTACAGAGTTGGCTTTGCTCCAGCAAAGGAATTTATCAGGCTTGAAAGTTTGTGTTCTATGAGTAGTGTCATACTAAACTCTTCAAAACTAAAGACGTTGACATTGATGGATAATCAGATTTTTGTAGTAATATTAACATAAACGAAATTTCACAGACTGAAAAAGTCTATGTAAAGCTTGAAAATAAGCAGTACCATACATCCATTTTTAAACAAAGTCCTTCATTTACTGGCCATTGAGCTGTCTCCTCCATTTTTCTCAGAAGTATCATGTTGATAATGAGATTGACATAAAACACTATGTTTTACTTGAAAATGCCTGCATTTTAAGCAATACCATGTAGTTTCATCTTTTTTTTTCCTAAGTGATGTGCAAATTCAATATGCTCTTGCTTCCCAAAAGTCATTTTTCCTAATAAATGTTCTTGTGCTAGTGCTATGCCCCATGTGGTTTTAAATAGACCAATAGCAAGCCATGATTTATAGCAATAATTCGAGTTAACTATTTGTCTAGATGACATCATCATGTTAAGCCTTCAGCTCCTTGCATGGATTTAAGAAATGAAGCCTGATTCACAGCAGATAGAAGAAACATATGGCGAATTTTATTAGTCTTCTGAGGCAACTTAAAAATCCCAGGGACTTTTGTGATTGCTTTCTTTCCTATTATATCCACAACATTATAGAAACCATACCTAGTGTAGAAGAGTGATGAGGAAGATGCGGATTATCCTTGCATGCAGAAGGTGTATTATGCAGTTAGACCTCGGTGCCACACTGAGAGGAAAACTCAGACAATAAATGCCACAAAGCATGTGAGCAGCAGGGAGGCATGAGTACAGTCCTGCTAAAGTGCTCCAAAGTGAAAATCAAAGCAAGCAGATAAAAGCAGACATTGGTCTGGGCTTTTTAATCAGGCGCCTGGAGCAAAGCAAAGGCAGAAATGATAAATCTGTGGCTATGTTATGGCACAGAGGGAGCACTGCAGTCGATCAGGTCAATGTTTATGTTAACTGTGGTGGAAATCATTGAACATTCACCTTTCACCCTTGCAAATGAATCAGCAGGTTAGAAACTGTAGTTAATTTATGAAATAGCATGCAATCTCACTAACGATGCAGATAGAAACTGAAAGGTAGGCGATTTGAAACAATCCATGTTTTAGATAAAGTGTGGATATAGTAATACACATAATGTGAATGTGAGCTGGCATTTTGAAACATCCATTTGCAACAGAGTAACAGGCAATTATAGGGAAATGCACAAATTTGGGCTGATGTTAGATAGCAGCACTGATACTTAAACCTCTTAGAGAAACAACTGCTTTTGTGAGGAGCCGGGCTCTTGAACCTGGTGGCTGAGCTGCAGATGTGCAAGCTTGAGGTTTCTGGCCTCTAAATAAACTTCCAAAGCAAAGCCAAGAGAAAACATACTTTTTTTAGGATTATCTTGGCGGACCAAGGCAGTTCTTAGGATTTAGAAGAGCCATGAGTGGTGTTTAGCGGATGACGTTACAGGTGGAGGTGTGTGAGGGACAGTCAGAGTATGCAGGCGCCTGTCCCTCTGCACTACAAATCAAGACGCATGACCTATGAGCAAGTCACAGAAGCTGCTGTTCACCTCCATGATGAACTGTGAAGAGATCGGGGCAGCGATCCCAGGACACACCTTACCCTGCTCATCAGCTCTGGAGTGCCACCAGCACAGTCCTCTTAAAGACCAATGGGGACATACACATCAGTCAGTTCACTGCCTCAAGGACTTTCTCACTGGCACAAAATAAACCAAGTTCCCCAGGGCAGAAACAAGATGTTTCAAGAGATGTTAGGCCTCTCTGGGAACATGGCGCCTCCCTGCAGAGCTCGACACACTCCTAGCAGCACGTTGTCCCCAGGGCAGGTGACACACGGAAATGCGATTGCTCCACTGGAGCTGCTGCACAACATCACAGCAATATTGCCAACTGCTTTGCTGTTTGTCTTCCAAGTCCTACATCTCGAGCCAGTCAGCTTTGTCTCTTCCTAAAGTGGGAGCACTGAATTTTCAGAACTATGGCATTGTCTACTCTCAGTTTCAAAGATTTACAGATTTCTCCAAAAAGAGAATTTAAATTCCCCAGTGCATGCCTTCTGAAGACCACCAATTCATAGTATGTAGATCATAGATACCATATACCATGAGCCACTACCCTCCCTGAGACAAATATAAATAGCATGGGCAGAAGGCAAAGAATTGAGATAGATTTATGTGTAAGCTGAGGAAAATTTATAAGATGGAAAGAAAAATTGGCAAAATTGCCTCATGCATGATGCTTTCCTGCATCATCCATCCCCCACTTTCACAAGCATCACAAGCAAGTTTACAAGCTAAAAACCAATGCAATTAGTGCCAAAAGAAGCAGATGAATACAGCCAAAGCTGATAAAGAGATTACTTGGATTAGTTCTGAATACCTGCTCTTTTTTGGTTCCTACCTTAACTGAGGTGGCACTCATTGAGCATTACTGTTCATGATGGAGCACACACAGACTGAAGGAGCGAAGAGTCACTTCAAGATTTGGAGGGTGAGGGGAGGACATTGTTTTTATTTATTTATTTATTTATTGCTAAGCCTAGGCATTCAGGACAAAACCAGGAGTACAATCAGCTCTGTAATCTTCAACCATCAGTACAATGAAATGTACAGCAAAACACTGCAACTATTTTGAAAATAGGTGTTAAGTAGAAAGAAACAAGTTTTGACCCAACAAAGAGGTCATTGTGTAAATTATGAATGGTGCAATCCTTTCAGATGCAACATACTGATCTGCAGGGTATTAAAGACAAAAGATGTCATGTCCTCATTTTGCAGATACAGTTTGACATGCTGCAATGATTTATATATCTTGAGGCCAAGAGTCTGATAGCTGCAGCAACCTCTGTATAAGTTTCAATCAGTATGAGTGGATAAACATTGTCACAGGTTATAGAATCCACCTTTCTAAGTAAGTCCCACATTTACAAAGGGACTAAAAGCAACATCTATCAGAAAAGAAAAAAAAAAAAAAGGAAGAAAACAAAAGACTCTGAGGGCAGAATGTCCTTAAATGAGAAAATACATTTTGATTAACAACGTCATCTGTTACAGGGCTTCTTTCTCGTTATCACTGAATGTTTACTGGTGAAATGATACTGTACTGGATGCACCAGAGGCTTGATTTATTATGACATACTAAATATTTCTGTAGCTAAAAATAAACAAACAGACAAAAGAACAAAAACAAAACAAACAAATAAACAAAAAAGTGGATTGCAATCCTTTCTGTTCTAATTATGATTATGGACTCTGTCTTTTTTTTTTTTTCATAATTTTCAATGATTGGGAGAGATGCAAAGCAGCTGATGCATGAAGTCTGATACATGAAGTCTTTTGTGCTTGAGCCAGTGCAAACAATGAGGTAGAAGCTGAAGGTCAGAAGGACAAGGTCCTATGTTAACCCCAGGAGATGTTATGGGACTCCAGCCTCTGACAATCAGATAGTATAGACTTTACGTTAGCAATATTGTAATAGAAATTCCTTATAATGTTAATTACAGGAAAAATACAGAAGTACAAAAAATATTAAAATCTACAGTGAACATACAAAATTAATCATACGAGCACCTAACAGATTGAGCACAGACAACTAGATGCCTGAGTCACCTATGCTGGCACTGGTATCTGCATGTTTCTTTCATTCTCTTGGTGGTATGTTTACTCACAGTTTTGAAATGAAGAATGTATTAAATTCTTTTTTTTTTCCTTTTGATAATTGTCTTCTTTCCTCACTCCATTCTCTTAGAAATTTCTTGGACACCTAATATTAATACAGAAATGAAGTTATGAATCTTCACATAAGTTATGAATAGTTCACATGAAGTTATGAATACACAGCAGTCAGGAAATTAATATGTTAGCATTTCCTTGCAAAGACTAATTCTGATATAATAAGCATGCTGCACACTCTGCAGGAAAGCATTTCAGAGTATGGCCAGTAATTCAAAATACCACAAAACGTAAGTGCTGTGTGACCATGTCAATGTTGCCCTGGGAATTTTAGCACTGCAATTCCTTAACCAATATGCATTTGATTTCTCATGCGAACATTGTATTAATTACAGTAGATCTGATTTTTAACTGCTATAAAATCATATAGTGAGAGTCAAACTATGGATACATCTCCTTGATTCACAGGAGCTGAAGCTCTTCTTTACTGTATTTGATAATTGCTTTGTCCTTCCTTATCCACCAATGGACTCACAGAAAACAGTGACTCCTTTTGCATTGCTGGTGCACACATATACAAGCCCTATTTCATCACTAAGTAAAAAAGGTAATAGGCTATGGTCCAAGATAGGACAATGTTGCTGGTTTTCTCAGCACTTATTTTCTCTTCGTGAATGGAATTATAAAACATGGGTAATGGACTTAAAAGTGTGTGGACACCCTAATATCCATCTTTGCAACTAAAGAAATTAAGATGGTGACTTTCCAAGAAGCTTTTTTAAAAACATCACTGCACTCTACAGGTATTGCAGGCAAAAAAAAAAAAAAAAAGCCTCCATAGGATGTAAACAGTGAAAATGAGATTCCTGTAGTGAACCATTCTCAGAATAACACAGTATTTGGCTGGATCTGGAGATCTGGCGTAATCCACACTGAATTAAGAATTTACCCTTCAATTCTGCATATTCAAATACTCCAACTGAGGGAGCTTGACTTTTGACATTGGGCAACCACAGAATTTTCTCCAGCAAGCTTTTATAGATGAAAAAAATAATTCCTATCAGGTAGAATCAGATAGAATAAATCAGAAAGGGGTCTTTTAAAGGATGTAATATTTACTAACTTTTAAAAAATTCTCATTAGATATGAGTGAAGCTCTATTCAAAAGTAAGGGCAGCTTACAAAGCTCTGAACAGTGCAATTCTTCACTCAGAAGCCAAACATAGTGCAGGCTATGATCACTTCAGTTTTGTTCTTAAGATGCACATCTAACGACAGGTTTTTTCAGTATCTTCTAATCAAACAAGGTCAAACCTTTCTCTTCCTTCTGCCTCCCATGTTGTGATAAAATGAAGTGCTATCAAGTATGTTATTTATTATCTGCTGTACTACTATTTTTTTGTGAACTGACTACCCCTTGAGTGGCAAGTAGCTTTCCCACTGACTCATTTGATTCACAGTGGTTTACAGTCATTTAGCATAAATATTATGTATGGTAGATCTCTTAAGTGACATTCATCCATCAATCTAAATCTTTCTTTGAAACTCTAGATATGTTTTAAGTAAGTTAAACCTATTCAAGAAATAATATAACTATAACAATAAATAGTATAATAAGTTTGACCTTCTAAACAGCATCTGGACATGTTATAAGCACAAAATCTCAAATTGCTCAGCCAAAAAAATGGAGATGAGTTTTAAACCTATATCCAAAAGGTCTTAAAGAGAAAGAAATCAAAGAAATCATTCAGACTTCATGAGTATATAAAAAAGCAAAGCTCAGAGGGGAAAGTTTATTTCGAGTTCAGCCAGCGAACCTGGATAGATTTGACTCGTTGTCAGAGAATGCGTCCTTTACCTTCAAAGAAGATCTTCTGGGAGGTTAAGTCTGTACAGGTGCTTATTCATAATCAGTAGTAACTACAGGGAACAAACAGTATCTTTCCTCTTCAGGTGAAAACCTTTCTTGTACTTAACAGTAAGTCTGACTGAATTGAATTCATGTATTTCATACTGAAAAAGACAGGGGACAGATAAACACCAAACTTTAGGCTGAAACATTTTGTGTTTATTACTCAGCAGACAAATAACAAGCTCAATAAGGACTTTTTACAAATTGTATTATTTCTTATTCATGGAAAGAAAGCTGGAGAAGCTTTCCCTTTGAAAAATATTTGTGCACATCTGCACTTACACAGCTACAGATCATATCATAAATTTTAGTTACTCTTTACTTTCTTGGCAGCCAAGAATGGTATGAGAGCATCTTGCTTGCATGTGCTAGAAAAGCTTTTACACTAGCGATTAAACTTAAGATTTATTTCTCAGTGGCTAAATATACTCATTACATTTTTACCATACATTGGATTCACCATTCTTGCTTCTCTAATGCCAAAACAAAACCAAAGAAACAAACAAACCCCTCACTTATTTTTTTTTCTCAGTTTGAGTGAAGAATGGAATATTCTATAATTATTTAGAGGAAAAACTTGTTAATAATGATTCTTCATTATAAATTTTAATTTTTATTAATTTTAGGAGAAAATTAGCTGTTAATATTAAAATTACATTATAACAACACATTCTGTCTTTAAAATCTTCAGTGGGAGCCAATTTCCATTACTCATGGATGGCAACAGTTCAATGGATTCAAAAGTGCTTAAGGGAATGGCAAGTCGTCTTCTACTTGCCTAACACACAGACAAATAGGGCTGTTATTTTATTCCTTCAAAAACAATGCCAAATATTTGCAATTGTTTACAAAATGTTTAATAACAGCAGTTGAAATAAACACACACAGAGTCATTTTCATTAAAAAGGTTTCATTACAAGGCTTCTTTTGATTGAAAAAAAATCACACATCCCCTTAAAAGCAAAACAGTTCATTTTAAGGATCCCCCCTGTTCAGAGAAGTTTCTTTTAAACCAAAACTAGATTTTTTTTTCTTATTTCCTGCCCTGAAAGTGTTGTTTGTGCACTGACAACATTTAAGTCTTCATTATGAGATACATATCAGGGCAATTTTTTTTCACCCTCTCTTTCATTTACAAGTTTTAAGGCCAGCAAGAATCACTACAGTTACTTGATTTGTCCCCAGCATATCACAGATCAGCCAACCTGATCTAGTAAACAAGCCCAGTCTGAGCTATAGTATAAGTAGTCTTAAGATCATCCCTAATGCCTCTAGAAGATTTTGTCTAGCAGTTAATGCCCCTGTCTGTTTGCACTGTTATTACCTGCATGAATACAATGCATTGTACCATATCCCTCTACTGATATTTTCTCATCAAAATAATCAGTAACTCATAACAATGCATTAACAGTAAGTGCAAGCTGAAATATTTTTTTAGCAACAGGCTGAAAACATCTCAGCATTGCTATAATTATCCCAAAAGAAAGCTTTAATGTTAGTGAGTAATATTTATGGAAGATTTTTTCTTCTCAACCCCACCTTGGATGACCCCCTGTAGCATCCAGCCTTTTCTGAAATAGTAATATGCTATTTTTGACAAAAGGATGGAAGTAAGTATAATATATGCAGAGATGATTTTTAGAAGCCTGTTTAATATCCCCTGTGATTATAAACAGTAAAAATCATGATTATGTATGTATTGCAAGGCATCACCACAGGTCTGAGGAAAGGCTGTCTAAAACCTAACTGTTTGAATGCTTATCTGTTCATCTGTTGAGATGTCTGCATTTGTAAAAAGGATTTATATACTTGCATTAATAGCTTTATTATTACTTTTACATTTCTGATATACATACTAAATTTGAATTCAAGTGTAACCTAGGGCCTACTTGGAATTTATACATACGCAGACACAGTTATTTAAGGTATGTCAAAGAAGTCCTGTCACATACTTTACATACCACAAACACAAATGCATTTTCCTCTAGCTGTATCACTAGGCAGCAGTTAAGCGCATATTCAGGCATTTTGTTCTGCAGGCTGGATACGTGATATCCTCCTGGTCAGTGCGCTGGTTCCAGAGATAGGCTTGTTATGCATCCCCAGCCACAATACGAGTTAACATTCAAGGCCCTTAGTTTCAAGGCTGCCAGAGGCTGAACTCATTGATGAGATAAATTATCCCACCCCTGAGAGAAAGAAACAAGCCACCTATCACTTGTCAAAGAACCAGCACTGGTGTGATGGTACCTAATGTCCCTCCATCCTACCTGCAGGCGAAGTACCTGTTATAAAAGCGTAGCCATGGATAAATGCAATGGAAAATAGGTGAGGATGTGAAGGATTTAGATAAATTAGATCAGGTACAATTAGTAGCAAATTGTACTGGCCATGGAGGTTTTAAAAGAACTTTTAAAGCCACAGTGACTTCTATATTTCCTCACCAAAATGCAAAGCGAAGCACTGGTTTGCTTATCTCCATGAAGACTGAAGCTTACCTTTCACAAGTCAACCTTTACTGCTTATTGTAAGGCTGATGCTCTATTTGCACTGTGTTCTTCTGAGGTTTGGGAATTGTTTTTTTTTCAGTCAACTGTAAGCACTGAATCAAGGCCACATGCTATCCTGAAACGAGACTTTTTTTTTTGTCAGTCTTTACAATTAATCAGATCCAGAAGATTAGCAGCCACAGGAGCTACAACGATTGCACTACGCTCTATTGGCATTATGAGGAGAGAGTTTCAATGATCGCCTCTTCAAATTCAGCTCCATTTGTGCTCCACATTAATAATGACTTCAATTGACTGAAACCAGCAAAAAAAAAAAAATCCAATTAAGTGTCATTACATGAGTTCAGTTAAATGGCCGCTTTGCAAAGTCTCTCAGAAGATATTAAGTTTTAGTGAGTTTACTGCAACATGCTGTGACTGAATGTTTAGTTCTTAAAGATGCACTGTCATTTTAAAGCTGCAGCTATATGCAGCTCTATATTAGCTACTAGATTTTGAATTATATGATTCCTCTTACCCAGGAAATGCACAGTGACCACTGACATAGCACAAAAGACAAAAACAGAAGAAAAAAAGAAAAAGAAACAATCAACAACAACAACAAAAATCCCTGAAAACAGATTAATCCCAGTGCAGCTTTTCTGTATCACAGCTTCAGGGAGAAAGTATGTGAAACAAAGCATTAGCCCTATATATTAACTTAGACATATGTCTTGCCTATTCTACATTCAGATCACAGACACAAACTCACATTGTATTACAAGCTGATATGGCATATCTCAACATAACGCATTTTTGTGCGACTAACAGTTAAATGTTTGTTTAATCCTTTATTATACTGCAAAAAAAAAATGCAGATTTGATTCTCTGAGGCTGATACTGGCTCTAAAACAAGAGAATGACAGGCCATTAAGCACAAAACAAAGAAAGACAAAGAAAAATACGCAATAAAGCTGAAATGTGTTGAGTGTGTACATAATTGAGAAGCAAGCAAGGCAATGGTCAGTGCCTTATAACTAAAGAGCAAAGGAAAAACTTTTTAATGTCTTAGACATATTAATAAAGTATTAAAGTTACTCAGTTCTATACCACCAACTCTAGAAAAAATTCCAGCCCAGGAACTGGTTAAAGAAAAAAAAAAAAAAAAAAAAAAAAGGAAGTTAAAAAGATTCCAAGATGGTACTGATGTTATTCAATTTTAGGGTTTAGACTTTTATACCTTCTATAGCATTTTTATATTTCTTTTTCAGAAAGATACAGGCTATGTTTCAAGGAGCTTTAGATCAAAGAACACAAAGGAATGGGACATTGATGAGTTCACATGCTTTTATATTTAATGTAAGGGCCAACTCTCTTCCTCTAACGCGCAACCCATCCTTTGTTAGTTGCTTGAAAAGGTATAGTCATAACGTCGTAGCTTAACCTTTGAAGTGGGGTTTGATAGAAAGTAATGGAGACCTTATTTTTTTCACTTAAAGAGAATTTTTAGGAAGAAAATAAGTTTAAACAGGGAATATTTTCATGAGAAGCTGTCAGCCAGTCAATGAGAGATTGAACATCAGACAAACACGAAAGGTTAGTTTTGAAAGACCTTTAAGAGGAGGCCAAATGTACTTTGCATTTTATTTTGGTTCCTGTCATAGCACAATGAACCATAGACTTTTCCCTTTAAAATATCACAACTTGCCAAAATACATGATTAAAGTTAATGTGTTTAGAAAAGCAGATGGCTGTGCCTCCAAGTGTTCTCTCCTTGGGTTTCCAAATAGCAGAGCAAGCAGGAGGGAGAAATACAAAAGACTTCATCAATGTGCACTCATATAGCTTAAATTCAGAGCCTTAGAATCAAGAATATCTTGCACAGTGGAAATTCCCTGAATTTGTAAACATTTTTAAAACAATTTTCACTAGCTACTTAATTTTGGTGGTCAAATATGTACTGGATTTGCAGCCTTTTTGCTTCTTTGCTTTCAATTCTTCATCATTATCCTTGCACTTGAGAAAGGGTTATACTCTTTCCATGGACCTACATGTCAGGAAAAAAACATGGCTGTCTGTTAACTTTGAAGTGCTTTTGTAGGAAGAATATAACTTCAGTCCTTCACGGCTCTCCTGGCTTCCAACTGATTTCTTACTGACATTAAAAGTGACCTTTAAAAGGTCAAATGGTTTGGTTCCTTGTTTCCCTAGAAAATGCCACTTTCCCAGCATGAGACCTCAGCAGCTGCAATCAGATCAGTCACTCAGCTCTCTGTTCTCTTTTTCACAGACAGACAGATTTCTTAATTCCAGAACTTACCTCATTTTGTCTTGAAGAAGATAGGTTTGCAGAGCACCTCACATACTCTTTTCCTCAAGTGAACATAGGCATGGCAAGTGAGTGAGCTAGGACTGCCTGGACTATCAGCCATTGCAAGGATAGTGAAGGGGATTCATTCTTTTATAGCTAGATAATGTGTCTTGCATTGCTTTGGGTATTAATTCATTGATAGCTAGATAATTTGTCTTGCATTGTTCATGCAGTACCTGATCATTGCAAGTCAGTCATTTAAACTTTAGAGGTTCTTTCAAACCTATATTGTTCTACAATATGATGGCTTTATTTTCTCTTAAAATTTCAGATGGGTACTTCTTGATAGCAGAATAAATAGGTGAACTGTGTAGAGTTTTCTTTGCTGTGCTTTAGAGAGGATGAAAGGCTATACCTTCCTCCTTTCAAGAGGGGATAGCTGATGGTTCTCTATTTTTGCAATTGACTGTAACTTCATGATAAACTCCACAGTGATTTAAAACTTCAGCTATGCTCATCTCCCTAAGTGCTGTGTCCTTCATCCCATCCTCACTGTGTTGCATCTCAATAAATGATCCTGGGATTTGTAAATGGAAGGGTTTGTTACAGAAAAACATAGTATGGGTAAACAACTTTGAGAAAGGAAGTTATCTGGCTGTGCAAGGCAATTTAGCCTGTTTTATTAATCTGCCACAAATATGGCCCCAGATTTGCAAAAGCACATATGTTTTAGAGGCTAAAAGCTATTATAGTTTGAGTGGATCTTTTAAAAGCAAAAGAAAAATGGGAAATAGAAATCCCAGACTATTTGTAGAGGGACAAGTGGAAGGGTTTATGGGGCTATGTTCAGCTGGTCATTAAACTTCATAGAGGATTTAGGTAATACTTTCTTTAGACCCAAGCCATGTGAATTCACATGCCCTAAAATCCATAGCGAGTGCCTGGTTCTTGCTTCAAATGCATTTATTGCTGTGCAAAATAGATGTGAACATCTCCCAGAACAGCCTGGTCCAATGGCTTTCATCTTAAGTTTGAAAAAGTTTTAAAGCTAGAAGACTTCTTACAAATCTGTACTGCTGGTATCACATGTAACCAAGCCAAAAAGAAAGAAAGTGCCATACTCCCTGCTTATGGTGTCTCCCACTTCCACTCTCACTACTCACATCCTGCGTTTTTAGAAATCATACTTGTTTGCCTCTCCCATCAAGTTCCTTGACCAATAGCTAAATAAACACAAGCTCCTGTATCCAGCTTGTTTAAAGTATGGAAGTGGTATATGTAGTTGGCTTAAGGACGTTACAGGAACCTATCAGTGTGAAATCAGATCTGACACTGAAGGAAAAAAAAAAACGTGTGTCTTGGAATACTTTCAGCTAAACTAATCAATCCCAAGGTTTACAGGATTTAATAAGGATTTAATAGGACGTCTCCATTGTTGCATCTCTGAAAGGTTAGCAAACCATTTGAAAAAGATAAGCTGGACAAAGCTCTCAAGGCTCTGCATTTGTAAGGCATTAACCCTGGCATATACTGCCTTATTTCAACATTTATGCCATCCTTGTACAGTTCATGGTCTCTCCTGCAAATGGGCAAACCTATTAAGACTGTATGAACATAGTGTATAATGTTTGTCTTAACTCAATATATAACTGGATAATATTATATTGCTATTTATCTTAAATATTAAAAACAACCAAAAAATAACACTGAAAAGCAGAAGATCATCAAAACAAGTATCAGAGCTCATTTTTGATTATTTTTTTCCCTCCTGAAAGAAATCTAGTCTCATCACCAGTTAGCTAAGAGACAATTGTAAAGGTCTTTACATAAAGGTACATTAATGTCATTAGAAAAAAAAGGAAAATAAAAAAATATAGCCATTAATATTGCAAGATAAGGCCAGTGTTATGCTGATTATGACTTCAATAGAGGAAAGTGCCATTACTCAGGAAAATACTGAAGCTCCTTAAGTATCCCTAAATTCAATATTGTGTGTCATTCCATAAATGCTTTGCCTTCAATAGACTAAAACCATGTGCTACCGCCTTATTTCTTCTGTGTCTTTCCAACAGGAAAAGCACACTAGAAAATATAACGGAAATTTCAGTTCTCTTTTTGAGAGCAGTTGTCAATAATTTCCTGTTACTTCAGAGAAAGATTCGCAAAAAAACAGTCTTTAAAAATATTTTTATTTCCCCCTTTGATTAAGCAGGAGCCATATGTCTCTGTTTTATGAGTGTTGTATTTTTCTACCATCATCAATTGTTTTTTCATGCAAAGGTGGTTGCCTGTGTGTGTTTTCTTCCACTCTTTGTTTGCTGAACTGACTTTTATGCAGAAAATATTTACTTTAGAAAAGGTTATAATTATAAGACATCACTTATTTTGTTTCCCCCTGTAGCTGTTAATACAAAGTTTAACTTGTCTTCCAGGTCTGTCAAATATATATATATATAAAAAAAAAAAACAGCACCAAAGAATGTGTATTTTTGAAAATTCAAAAGGTCAACTTGGTCATTGCAAGCCTGTCTTATAGAATAATCCCCCTGAAGAATAAAGCAAAGATAATCTAAAATGACATTTTACGCTGTGCACCAACAAAACAAAGTCCACAGGTATAGTCAATATGAGATTGGGATAACAATAATGGAACAGAGGATCAAGAAATACAGTCCCACATTCCAAAAGGAAATGTTCATGAAGCATTTTTTTTTTCTCTTTTAATGAAACACTCTGGTCTGTAGGGATGATGCAAGAGTGATGAGTTGGAGAATGTTGATAACATTAACAAATATAAGAAAGTTTTCTTGGCAAAAGAATAAATTAACTGATCATCTAGATACAGCATTTTCACGAATGAAATTTGAAACTATTTTTAGTGAACAATATATCCATCTGTCTCATTTATGACAACAATCCAGTAATAAGAATACAGGAATGCTAACCTGGTAAATCACATGAACATAGGCAAAACTTGGAGTAAGAAGGGTCACTGATTTAAATTGATCTTCTTTGTTCTTGACTATTTTTTTTACATGTACTCCTGATTCAATTGTTCTTGATATGGCAGTGAACATGTTCCTAAACAATTTAAGAGAAAATAGGCTTTAAAAAACTTGCCCTTAAGTGAACCTGAGCAAGAAACAGATTTATATTTTTCAGAAATGTGTTGGAATAGCAAACCTTTGCAGGAAATTCCTTACTTTTCATTATGACAATCTGAAAGGATAAGATGAAATATGCTTCTTTAGGACTCTGACCTATATCCAGCCCAGCTGGATAACCAAGAGAAAGTTCTGCATGCACTGGGATCAACAGCATGTCTGCCTGTCTTTATGCAAAGGCACAGCTCAAATCATAATAGATTATTGCTTAATCACAGTTGAGAAAAGCAGAAGTTTTATGCCAGACATGTAGTCTAGCTTTTGACTGTATGTATTAAAAAAGATCGTGCTAAGAGGGAACGGGAGAAAGGATGTGAGCTGCAAAGAGGATCAAATAATACACAATTTGGACTCAAAAGTCCAGGTCCTTTATTATCTTATGAGCACATACAAAAAAAAAGCCATTCTTTTCATAATTAAGTATATTTCTAGATGAATTATGTGTTGTATAAATGGATAGAGTTTAGAATATGTTTCCTATGAGAGACACTGATTTATTAGGCCTTTTTCCCTTGATGTAATTGGATACTTTTCCACTATGTTTGAATGGTCAACAAATCCACAAAAAAAAAAAAAAAAAAAGGATAAAATCAACTAGGGGAAAAGTAAAAAAAAGTCTTCACTTTAACACATACAATATGACTGTTTTGTAAAGCAAAATTTCTCTAAAGCAGCATATGTAATTAATTAATATATTGGGTCCCTACAGGCAACAGTCACAGACTTATGCACCAAAAAATAACAAGGTCTTTACATACCTTCTTATTCTGTAATTCAATAAAACATGCAGGCTCTTTCCAGGAGATCCCCAATGTCCCATGTTTCATATACCAGTTCTAGGACATAGATAATCATGTTTTATACAGTCATATTCTCACACCTGCATGGAAAACTTTCGAACATTTAATAGTGTTTCAAGGGGAAAATATACATTATAGCAAATTGACATATTTCCTCCAGGTGTTTTTGAATTTCTTGATTCAACGGGATTTTTTTCTTGTTTTTCTACTTAGTAGAGGTCTCTTTTTCAGCAATAAGATGCATACAATAAAGTTTTAGATTCAAAGGTGTTTCTTGTTTATTATCTTCAAAATGCTAACTTAAATTACTAACTTAATCACTAACTTAAAGATAAACAGTGTGAGGTTTTTACCTTTATTTTATAGCTAAATTTACGGAGGCTGAATTGTAGGTCCGTACGAGATGCCACAGATTGAAATAATGGCCCCAAACATTTCTGTAGAAGTTCTGACTAATAGATTCAAGCAAAATCAAGATTTCTCCTGTATATCTTCATAAACCTCTGTTGGAGAGGCCAGAAAATGTAGGCAACCTGTCCCTGTTTTTCATAATTTCAAAATTCTCTTGACTGTTAATAATGAAAAATTTGTTTTTCTCAATAAGTGTCAAAAACTATTAATCTATTGATGTTCTCTATTCCAGACAAAAAAATCCTGTGTGCGTATTTGATCCTAGTGTTTGCTAAAAGAGAAATAAAATCCTTTTTTCTATAATTTGCAAGTATTCACAGACAAACACTGAATAAATATCATCACATGATATTTATCCAAATATCCAAATATCATCACATTTTCAGAGGAGCTGGATAATGTAGGCTGTGCGGCTGTGACTTCACCTGTGGTATAAATCACTCCTTTTACCCATAAGCACACCTACCTTATCTAACTTCGCTGTCATCATTATATTTGGGGAAAGTCATTTCTGAATGCCCATGTAGCTGTCCTACCTCTTCATATCCAGGCTTTGAAGAGAAGTTTGTAAGTAAGTCAAGTCTGCTGGTCATTCCCCCAGAAAAAAAAAAAAATCTAATATAGAGGAAGAAACAAGAATTACCATCAGAAGAAAATCTTTAATGCACAAAGAAATAGTCTGATTTCCTAAAACTTGAAAAAATTACTCTCTAATGTTTCTAACCAATTTGAATAGAAGATTGAAAGGTGAGAGTGACAATAAAGGAAGGAAGGAGGGAAGGAAGGAAGGAAGGAGGGAAGGAAGGAAGGAGGGAAGGAAGGAAGGAAGGAAGGAGGGAAGGAAGGAGGGAAGGAAGGAAGGAGGGAAGGAAGGAAGGAGGGAAGGAAGGAAGGAGGGAAGGAAGGAAGGA
>NW_010582402.1:195297-208511 GCF_000705375.1 Tinamus guttatus | reverse complement strand
GAAGGAAGGAAGGAAGGAAGGAAGGAAGGAAGGAAGGAAGGAAGGAAGGAAGGAAGGAAGGAAGGAAGGAAGGAAGGAAGGGAAGGAAGGAAGAAATTGAGAAAGAAAGAAAGAGCAGAATGCATATGAATTGCTCATTTAAAAGGCTTAGGATCTAATGTAGCACAGGTGGTTTAACAAACACTTAGACACTTCTGTTTACGTCATCCTTTAAAAAGGTAGGACTTCATCCTTCTCAAATTCATATTGCTCTTGCCAGCAATCACAGACACTGGGTAGTATCTTGTGCCTCTACAGTTCTCAGTACAGGGGATTCATGGAATTAATGGCGAAGAAAGTTGACAGAGGGCTTTGTAGGAGCCAATACCACTAACAGTAGTTTTTTCCCTTTCCCCAGGAAAAAAACTCCCTTTTCCCTGGGAGATATATTTAAAAAAATAAAAATAAAAATAAACATGACTTTTCAATTTGCATTTATATATTGAAAAGATAAGAGAAAAATCATCTTTACTTCTCTGAGACTCCAGGAGTATAGCTTACCTGGAACCAAGACACAACCCTGGTCACTTTCCAGCTCCAGAACAGAGAGGTAAAAAGCTTCATATCTTATTACAATACCCTGAGCCATGTCGCTCAAAAAATGTTCTTCAGAGCACCAAAGCTTTTCCCTTTTTTTATCCTTTCCTCTTCTAAAATAATGATTGAGGTGTTCCTTACCTCTGCACATTACATTTCTTTGTCCTTTGCAACAAGAATTTTACAAGAGAGCTTAAGGCACAGAGTGAGTGAATATGCATGGCAAACAAACAGCCTTTGGATTTAAGAGTCTTCAAGTACCCTTAGACGTGAATGGCTGAAACAACTCCAGAGAAATTATTGCAAACTATTGGGTTACAAATCAATGGGCTAAAACTTCCTTTGAATGTGAGTAAAATTATGAAATTTTAACAATGCTAAAATACAGAAATTCAATTTCTTTTAAAACATCCTTATATGACAGATCCACGTGAGCAGTTGAAAATACATAGACATTATCAGATACAATAAATGAAGGCACAAGTAAATAATGAATTTGTTCTTTGTGCTTAATAGTTTTATTTTTTATTGTTAAAAATATTTATTTTTATTGTGAGGGAATTGCTTGAGAAAGGGGAACATAGAGAAAAAACTAGGGCCTAACAGAAGCTATGGCATTACAGAGGCTTGCTTGAGGTGAGAGACATCACTTCCAGGATGGTTGGTGTGCGTGGAATCTACTTCTCCACAATTCCCTTGGCAACACAATCTGCCCTCCTAGCACATACTAATAAGAGTAAACGAAGAGTGGAGCAGAATGGAGGCACCATGGCCAAACTTTGTTGACTGCCCTGTGGAGGGGATGATCTGATGGTGCCGTGTAGAGGACAAGTGAATGGAGGGTGGAGCGGAGGGAAGACACCGCAGACAAACTCTGTTGTACTCCCTGCAGAGGTGGCAACCTGGTTGCACCATGCAGCTGATAAGCCACATAGTGTGATGTCTGGTGCTGGGCCAACAATGGGGGTGGCAGAGCAGATCCTTCCGATAGACTTTGCTCAAACTTCTCCTCCTTCTAATCTCATTATAACCAATACACAACCCCATCCCACTGAGCACAGCTCCTCACTGAGCATGCTCTCTAGATTTTCGACTAACTCAGGAGACATTTCAAAAATCAATGAATAACAAAAGTAAATATGACTAGAGTCACTCAAGCTCCACCTAAATGTAAAAGAAAATATATAAAAGGCAAACTAAGAAGATATGGTAAGAAGGAAGAATGGGACAGTAAAAATGGAGAAAAAGGAACTAAGGAATAAGGAAGAGAAGAGAGAGAAGATTCCCTGAACACCTTTCCACCTCTCGTGTCAGGACGCTGCTTGAGGAGACTCCTTAAGATTGAGAGCCCTCTCCCATCTTCTGGGTGAGTGCATTTGTACACTAGGCACTAGCTAAGAACCTCAGTAGTTAGAGGTAGTAGAGAATTTCCTATACTGACATCTGAAACCTTTTTTCCAAATGTTGCATTTGAATAAATTGGGCTATTTGTGAACCTGACCATTTGTTTTGAAGGCAATCGGACCCACAGTCGGCAGACTGGTGAATCAGATCCTGCCAGAGTTGAGCTTATAGTTGATTACACTATTTGGGAACTCAATTCGTTCCTAGGAAGGCGATCAGACTGACGGTCAGAAGATTGTTGGTGAATCCGATACTGCCAGATTTGGGCGTATAGTTACCACAGTATTTGGTACTCCTATTAAGAGATGAGTCCAGTCGCCCCAGTCCCTTTAACCTTTGAGGATCGGCTGGAACACTAGTGGATTCGTCTCTTACAAAATTTGCGTTCCCTGCCCCTGCTCCCATCAAACCCAACACTGATGATTTGCACCAAACTATTGTAAATAATAATAATCAGTAATTTTATGGGTTTATAAAACAGAGGGAATTCAAAACAAAAATTTTAAACTAAACCAATTAAAAAGACTTTTAATTAGATAGATAGATAGATAACTCATTCCTATTCCATCTAAAAAGCAAGCTGTCTTTCCTTCATCTACTATCATTTTGTAAATCAGAATCTAAAAAAAAAAAAGCATTTTCCTCATTTCCTGAACATCAGTATTGATCACAGTACATGGAAACTGGATGCTTAAATGTCACAGATACTACCTCTGTCTAGATCAGAAAGTCTTCTAGATCATCTGGCCTGCTATACAGGTACATGATGGAAAGTTCCACACAAATTTCTAAGTTTTTTCTAAGAATTTTTTGTCCTTTTTGCGTTTCACCTAGACCATTACCATGATTTTTAATAGAGTTCTAATATGTGAATAATCTACACCATATGTCAAGTGCAAAAAACATAGTGGAAAAAATGTGACCTTGACATATAAATATTACTTTTACTAGAATATTTTATGAACAGAGGCTCAGACTAAAATTCCATTCCTGAAATAAAATGTTTTTTAGACAGAATCTAAAGATCAATAAACTTGGATTGTTCTCTCACTTCCTAAAGCTTCAAAACGCCAGATATAAGAAAAAAAATGGAAAAAAAAAAAAAAAAAAACCTCTTCAACTATGTTACTTGAATGGCTTAATTATGTAGGAAAAACATCTCTTTATGGTGATTTTTCTAAGAAATAGCTATTCAAATACAGCATGTTAGAATTATAATGCTTTTAAAACTGACAGCAGTGTAAGAGTGTGATAGCTAAATACTCACTGACATAAGAGAAAAGTAGAAAGAAATGCTTCATCAACAAAATCAGAAGTAGAAAAACTGTTTCCCTTTGTTTCCATCTACTGGATTTCCTTGTGTTTCCATCAGGACTATGGCTGTGTGGCCAGTTGTTCATCCTATTTGGATGCAAAATTAATTGTAAGGAGCACTCAAATGTTTTCAAATTAAGAGTTTTGGAGTTCATTCACAGGGGAGACTATACACTGCAAAACCAAGACAAACCTGGACTGCGACCCTTCTATACCATAAAAGATAAAGGTTACACCCTTTAAGAATTTCATGACTCTTTTAATGTGTCCCTTTCTTCATGTCATATGTGGAAAACTTTTTTTCTGTAGAAAACTGTGTATTTCATATGGGATCCAAGAAAGATACAAGCAACTAAAAGCACCTTTTGGCATCAGTCTACGACTGGAAAGATTATTCCAAACTGCCAGCACCTACAAAGGTAATGTGAGTTCCACTGAAGGCATCTGTTTTAACTGCATTGCTCATGTATGATCTGGGTGTCCTTGCTCTTACCATTCTTAAAATGCAAGTCAAAATGAAAATAGATTTGTTCTTGTCATCATTATTCCTGTCAAGTCACTTGTTTGCTCCAGCCACTGGTCTCAAACACCAGACTGAGCTACGTAATCTCATAGGAAGAAGAAGCTTCAAGGATTAATACTCTTGTGATTTAGCAGATGGGACTTTATTAGCATTGCATAAACAACAGAGGACTTAGGGGCATATGAAATAACAGTGATAAACAATAGTCAAGCTGGATAACTACTGCAATACACTTTGCAGGTACTTATTGTTAAAAACGAATTTACTTCAACCATACTCTTGACGCTTTTGTGTTGTTAACATTTGAATGAGTGAATCATGCAAACAGAGAAGGTGACATTCTCACACATAAGTGTTCATGCTAGAACTGCTTGACACACTCAAAACATGATACAATTTCCAAACCGTAATGCTGGCCTACTGCATATAACAATAAAATTGAACACGAGAGCTCTGGCTGCATCCTTTGTAACTACGATTTCACATGAGCCACTTGAACAATCAGTTATCTAGAATATTTAACACATTGTTCATGCTATGTCAAGGCAGAACAAGGCTTCTAGCCACTACCATGACAGTAAGTCACAGATTTAACACATACCAGCTTTGACTGCATCCTTTAAAAGTGGGATTTTAAACCTCCTTTTAGGTAAATATAACAAGATACTTTGTATACTTTATTTAAAAGAACTAGAAGACTAGACTTTGAAGGTCTCCAGCACGCCTTGCAGGAGTTTAGTTTCAGATTATGTCATGATAGTTCTTAGATCCAGAAATCTTAAGGCCCTACCTTTGACTAGAAATCTATAATTCTCTTTAAAGGAGCTAACTATCCTTCTGGCCCTCCTTGTTGTTCCTATATATATATACATATATATATATATAAATAAAGAAAAGAAAGCTCTTTAGGCTTTTTTTTTTGTGATGCCAGTCTTATATTCATAGAGTTAGAGATGAGAAAAGAAAATATTTATCTCTGTAATCACCAACAAATAAATTGGAGAAAAAAAAAAGCTTGACTTATAAAGGGATTTTCTGCAACTAGAAAAAGGGTTTGCTGGATTAGTCTGAAGAAGGGTATTTGCCAAGTATTAATGTTCTTCCATAAGTACTACTGTGTTAATTTTTAATTCATCTATTTGTTGAATAACATATTTGCTTAGGGAGTAATAAAATCTTAAAGCTCTAAAGTACATTTTATCCAGGCTATGGATTCTTCAGAGCATTTTTTTAAATCCTGAGCTGCTTCTACTCTGCATTTGGCCTAATAATTTTCTACAGACCTTAGAACCAAAATTTATGTCCTCCTTATGCATAGCCTTTGGAGATGACTTTCTAGCGGAGTCAGTATTTCAGAGAAAACTTCAGTAAGATTAACTAACAAATCAAGGCCCTTTCCTGTAAAATATTTTCAGGTTCCAAGTTAAAGTATTATTTTCAAAGACTGATTAAACAGATTGCAAAAGCTCATTTTTCTTTTCTTTTTTTTCTTTTTTTTTTCTTTTTTTTTTTTTTTAGGGAAAGGGGGTAGTGGTGCAAGGAGAGGAATACATGCCTACTGCAGCTTCTAATTTTTACCCAAAGTCCAGGATGTTTCAGACAAACAGCTTTTAGGGACAGAATTCCTAAAGACATATTTATATTGTGAGAAAAGAGATTTAAGTTTGAACACTGTATACTAATTTTCTCATTAAAACACATTTGGGGAAAAATAAGCTTTCCAACAACCAAAGAAAGTAGGTGTTGCTAACAAAGGAAAAGAAGAGGAAACCACAGAATAAGACTAGAAAACGAAGTTGACAAAACAGAGAAAAACTGAAAAGTTCTCATCTTAACAAATATTTGTCTAGATAAGATACACTAAATACTAAATCCATCAGGCAATGCGAATGGGACTCCTCTTTCTGTCTTACAAACAATGCAGAAAGACTTCTGAAGCCCTTCTACAGATCATATGAGGCAGAATCAACCTGAGGATGCGTATTGCTGCAATAAAATGGTCTTTTAGTTAATAAAATAGTCTTTTACAAGTGATAATCCTGTGAAAGAATACAGTTCAGAAAATGCAGGAAGACAGCCATTTCGATATGGTCCTCTTTAGATGGGCTGGTCTAGATGTGTTGGTGTCAAAGAAACCTAACTGCCTAAATGGAGTTTTAATGAGTTTTATGCCTCCAGACAGGTTGCTAAAAGATAGTGTAATATCCAAATAATAAAGATGGTTTTACTAGAATGCATTTCTAGACAAAGGCAGACTACTTATGGGAAAATAAGATTAAATTGAAAAGCCAACACTTTTCTAAGACATAAGTTTAAACTATTTTATTTATGCATTTTGATTTCCCAGAATATGAATAATCATGAGCTTTGCGTGAAATTTGCAATTTCTAACTGCCAAAACTATTGCCAGAGTAAAATGAGCATCTCTAGATGGAAGCAAACTGGTAAAAATGAAATGAGCTTCCAATAAATGAGCGCATTGATAGTGAGAGACCATGAAGATAAGTTGAGAATCTTAACTGCCTTTTGTTTGGGGCTATTTATGAACACAGTTTTGTTTAAAAATACTTTATGGACATCTAGCATGTTCTTCTAATGTATTATCATTGTTTTGCAAGGAGCTATGGTAGACGTTGAGGTGCTTAGCTTAGCTTAGCACCTTCCAGAAAGCACCTTCCAGAAAGCACTAGTCACTCCACAGGAGTCTTCAAACAGTGATCTGAGGAGAAGGCTTAGACCAAAGGGTGAGAAGGGGTATTCTTGGCAGAGATTTAACTGTTCAGATTCCTATCAACTACTAACCTGTTATATTCAAAATGTTATTCTTTACTAACATATGCTTTACTAAATAATCATCTACAAAACCCACAAACAGTATATCACTAACTTGCCAAACATCAAGGAAAGAACTGAATGAAAGACAGATAGAGAAAGGCAGGGTCTGGGGTAGATTGAGGTGCATATCAGAGCTGTCAAAATCATCAAGTAATATTAGTTACAGTACTTCTGCCAAGAATAAAACATATATGATCCAGGCAGTAGAGAGTTACTGGATAATTAAAACCCTGTCCTATTCTGATCTTTACAGTTTTCAAAGCTCTTTGGATTGTCCCAAATATCGCAGTACGTACAACTTGACACACGTGAATTATATTATGCCATATTTTCATTTAAAATGGGTTGTTGCTTGCTGCAGAAAGATGTCTCTGTGTCTGCATTTTGTGGTTGATAAGAAATATAGATGTTAGAAAGCATTGTCCATTCATTTTGAAGAGGCGAGTTTATATAAATGTGACGATACAGTACAACATTTTCTATAAATATTTTAGAAGACAAACTTAATTCAGAGAAAAGGACAATACAAGATCTTTTATACCCACCCTATAATTCATATTTACTTTTTAACAAAAACAACAGCAACAAAATACATATATATATGACAGGCTCTGTTTTCTAAGGTTGGTGAAAGAATCCAATTGGCCTGCTTCTGGCAAGCTACTTTTGACCGCTGTAAAAGATCACCCTGGGATGTGTAGCAAAATTATCAAACGTTGAATATATTAAGGGATTTGCAAAATGAAGGCCCAAAAACCTCAAAACCCACAAAATGTAAAGGACACACAGATTATCACGGTCATGATGGAGAAGGGCAGAAAACCATGAAAATTAAATACATCAGCAGTCTTTGTGTTAAACATTTGGTTTGGCCTGTGAGACAGAGCAATCACTAAAAGTGCTGAGCACCTTCAACTCCCTCTGGCCCCAACTCTTCCAGATATCGCTTGGTAACTTGCATGATTGCTTTCTTACTAATTCTCTCTCATATTTATTTTTATATCACAAATACTTGCAGATTGCAGCTTGCCAAACCAAACAAAAGAAAATTAATTGTATAGCTTTTAAACCATCCAGATCTAAAAAATCTCATTTGGTAGAGGGAACACTTGCATAATGATTTAGTTTTTTTCTTTGTCTTCAAAGCTGATAGTTAATATCTCCCTGACAAGAATATAGGACATCTAAGAGGGATAAGGGCTGGACAGCAGGATAGTTTTTTTTTTTTTTTTTTTTGTAAAGAGCTCTGCAAATATCTTATACCCAGGACCTAAAAGATTTTGCTTATATCGAGACTTTATTTTTAAATATTCTGTATGCTTCATGCAAAGATAATAAAACTTATACATCAACATGCACTTTGCGACCATGGCTGTCTGCAAGAGTTGTGTCCACTCCAAAGAAAATATCAAATCCAGCCCAGGCATATGTTTTAAATAATCTAGGGATAGCGTGCAGTCAGGAATAATTTATTATGCACATCTGTAAGAGTGCTACATTTTAAAATACACAGTTTTTATTATAGCTTAATGTTATTTACTTAGGAGGAGGGGACAATCCTGACAGTTTTAAAGAATCAGTATGCTTCTTTAATAAAAAAAAAAAAAAAAAAGAAAGAAAAAAAAAGAAATCCTCCACACTCAATTCAGTCCAGATTGTATTTGATCATTCTGCGTGGTTTTGTGACTTTTATACTTTTCAGCATGGAAAAAAAAAAGGATTAGAGCTCAAAATCCCTGTCTTTAAAAGAAAACAGGTTTTGCCAGGAAGTTCTGCCTCTTGGTAATGCTTCTGAAGTGTAAGAAGTATGGATTTTCTCCTTGGAGGTACGTTTTTCTACCACCCCACAGAAGGGCTAAGAACTCTTTGCATTTTGCAGGCCATGGGACAAGTTTGCTCCAGCTGAAGGTGCTCATTAGCCCCCCCACACCGCTCATCATCACAGCCCCCTCTTCCAGCCCTCACATGCGACAAGTCATAACTCTCAGCTGGCTCCCAACACAATGGACCTGCGCTTCCAAGCCAGCCCTTTTACTCTTGCCCACAGACCCTTCCTGTTCACATCACTGTGAATGTGACATTTCTATGGCAGTGGCATTTGTTTATTTGGATATTGCTTCTATCTCCTCATAGTTGTTTGCACCTCACATCTGTGTGCTGAACACATGTTGAATAACCTGGTCTTGAGACCAGGTCATATTTTCCACTTTCCAAATGTGCTACCAGTGGGATTTTCTTGAAGGAGCCTCCCTTCTACCATACTCCAGCTTTTATCCTTCCCTCTTGGCTATGAAAGCTAACAACTTTCCCATAAGTGGAGGTCTCAGATAGATTAGTGGCAAAGCCTGGAATAAACACAGACCAGAATCCCAACCTATATGGACTTATATTATTACTAGATAATAATTCCATCAATAATAAATCAAGTAAAATTTGCTTTACATCCAAAAAGGCTTTTTCCTTGTTCTTCATAACTTACATTAGCCACCATTACACACGAATGGTACTTTCAGGTATAGGGTTGAGGATGGGCTTTGGAACTTCTACTGATTATATTTTATTTTCTGTTTCCAATTTCAAAGTTTTTCCAGGAAAAGACATCAATACACATCACTGCTATCTTATTTCCTGTTTCTCCAAATAGAAGAGCAAAAAACTCTGTTGTAAATTTTGGGCCTCTTGCTAATCAGATGTATCTAACCAAAAATAAAGAGTGTATTCCATAAATGAAGGGCATAAATGAAGGGATCATTTTAGGCAGATACTACAGTACTGTAGAAATTGAAATTTGAATTATTAATAATATTAGTAAGTGCAGTTATTAAGTGATAACTGCCTACTAAAATCATGAGAATGCACACTCATGCTAAAGCTTGACTTTAAATATGCATATAAAGATTTCAAACAACAACCTGGCAGAATAATTTCACAAAAGTACAAATTTTATCATTATCATCAAATTTGATTTGGGTATTCTGAGATTTCACAGCAGTTCTACTACACAAAGCACGTTATATAATTTTATGTAACTATGAACTACATATTGCATGAGCAAGTGGAGACATTACAAAATATCATCAGGGAATTCTGTTACTGAGCTTGAATAATAAAGACTGGAGCAATTTATGACATTATCAGAAAGTGGAGGTGACATTAGCTACAAGATTGCAATTTGGCAGAATGCTTTTGTTCACAGTACAAACTGATAACAAAATTAGGAATATCAAATTTAGAAATCAGTTATTGGGACCAATAGTTGGGTAGTGCCTGCTGACATATTATTCACAGGTTTAATGTCATGGGTTTAATGTCATGGGTTTTATCATCACATGGAGTGATCATAAACACTAACAGTATTTAAAACTTAATGTATTCTATTATATTGTGTTGTAGTGAAACAATGTATCTAAGCCTAAGTTTGATGACATGGTACCAACTCAGCATGTGTTAGAGAAGTAAAGATTGAACATTTTTGGGTTTGTTTTTCCAAATCTTGGGAATAACTGTAAAATAACAGATTTTTGCCATAAATACCCCACAGGACTCTCTTTCACTTGATATAATTTATATTATTAATTAAAATAATTTAAGGAGCAAATTAGAAGGATATTTTCCTCCCTTTTGTGAGAAGAAATAAAAATAGAAAGTCATAGGAAACAGGAATGAAAAGGATCTTTGCATATCATCCAGTACCCTACTTTTCAAACTGCCAAGTCCAGTACAGACACACAATGTCTGGATATCTCTGTTAGAAATAGGCAACCACAAAGAATTATGGAGACAATAAGGAGAAAACAAATCTGGAAGGTTATCGACCTAATTTATCCTCATACTTAAACATAGTCAGCTCTTCTGAACATGCATGCTAAGAGATAGTAGACTGAAAAGACTCTGTAAAAGATGAAATATAGATGACAGCAAGAGACCTCAAATCATATTTAGCTCTGTCAGTGAAGACTAAATTATCACCTCCAGTAGCTTGCTACCTTGCTAATTCTAATATAAACAACATTTGTATTATTTCATCAGCTCTACTAAGGAGGTATTTCAAGCAAAACACTGATTTCTGGAAATAATAAATTAGAAGAATTTGAACAAAAGTACTGCAAAAGAAGTCTATAGCTAGTGGTTTTGCACTACATGAGAAATCACAATAATGTAATCTTGGTTCAGAACAATATACTTCGACAGTGGTTATAGTACCAGTAAAAGTCGAACTAATTGCTATATGGACTGCACCGATTTCATGTCTGCTGGAGTTTTAACCTTATGCAAACACCATTAATCATCACTTCTAGACTGAAAAATTAAAGTCACACAAGCTAGATTTTTATCACACTAATTGTAGTTTCGATATTTAGCAGCTATATTTATAAACCATAGTTTATTTAGATTAACTTCATTTTGATAACACAAATAAGTAAGGTAAAATTCACTGTAAGAGCGTGAATAGTGCTATCCTTATACCCCTGATTACTCCCAACAGAGATCTGTCAAAATGAAGATCTCAGAACTGGGCCTGGAATGCAATTTATGCACAATTTTAAACTGATTAAAATAGCAAACACAGGGCCTAGCATTAATTACCAATTCCATTTTACTTATATTAATCATAATTTAAATGCAATAACTCTACAGGATTCACAGATAAGAAAATCACATATATGTCTTATCTTCTTTCTAATAGAATTGTAATCATACAGAAACTGCAGATACCTGTAAAAGGTGACTGCTAGTAGCAACATGGACTGTGCTTTAACTATGTCCAAATAATTCAAGTCTTAACACTGCGTGTGTTAAAAATCTCTAGATCACACGCTACCGTTTATTTTAATTTGTCTCATACTGTGTATGCTATCTAGCATGGCTCAAAGCACCTTGCGTTTGAGTACCCACAGTCCTTAATTCATCTTCAAAACATTTCTGCAAAATAGAAAATACCTTATCCTTATTTCACATATAAGAAAATAAGTACAGAGAAAATAAGTGATTTGCCAAGAAATACTTTAAAATCTTTTCATAGCAAAGAGATCCAGAAAGCGGGATCATAATCATACCCAAAATACTGGACCATTTTCTTCAAGATCTTTTCCCAGTACTTAGTATTAGACCTGAAGTGGAAAAAAAAACAATTATAATCCTATATAAAGATAAGAATTAATTGGAAATGAAAATTAAGAAAAAAAGATAATATGAACATATCTTAACTGATTTCCTTTGGGATATTAAAATTCAAATCTTTTTGTTCCTCTTTCCCCATTGCCAGTATTTTCAGTGGTCATTGCTAAAGAGGGACCTCTTTACGTATAGCTGAATTATCTTTTCTTTTTTTCCCCACAAAAGTGCTCAATCGCAAAAAGAAATTCTCAAACTGAAAGTCAAAATCTTATTCAAAATGAAATTCCACCTGCCCAATGGTGGGTGTAAGAGCACTGAAATACCTCCATTTCATGAAATATTTGAAATATTTTGCACTGATTTCCACCTTCTAACCTTGAACTACCAAAAAAAAAAATTCTCTCAAAAGTACTTCTGTAATGAAATTCAGAAAAAAAAAGTAAGAATGGTATATTTTGGTAACACTGAACTATTCATTTCTATAGAAGAAAAAGTTTTCAATACCAAAGTATTTCCCTAACTTTCAGCATCTTTGTAAGTTTTCCCTCATACGCGTTTAAAAAAAAAAAAAAAGAAGAAGATAAACAGCAGTTGCTGAAATCATTTCAAGGAACTTAGCTGCAAAACCGAAAGTGAGTCATATTAGCATGGCAGGCTACCCTCTGTTTCTAGCTTTCAGAACAGTATTCTTGTATGATACTTCATTACATTGAGTACCAGCTGTTTCAAAGGTAGTATGATATCTTTGCACAGGCTCCATTGCACTCTCAAGAAGAGGTTTATTGCTTTTCCAAGGACAGCCCAAATGTTTGTAGATTATTCCAGGGCGGCGGTTTGTTCTTATGGGAAAATATCAACAATTGTAAAAGAAAAATAATAGACAACAAGTAATATTGGTTTTCAACATCATGTGTGAGGGTTTGAAATGTGCAACCATTCCTGCTGTTAGCTTTATGCACATCCAAGAGATCCAAATATTGACAAAAATGATAGAAATCTACATAAATGACGATACCAGAGCCAGGTTATTACATACTCACTATAAGTTCAAACTCATTTCACATTTTGGCTGTAGCTGTATAACTAGTGATTGGAATCTTCCTGTATACATTTTTATAATAGATTTAGCTTGTTAGTAAATGTTATTTGTAACTGCAGAGGCTCAGTTCAGGATCTGATTCCTCTTCTTCTAATGCTCTTCAGCTGCATGCAAAGGAAAGACTGGAGTCTACAAAGTTTGCAGTCCAAGACAAAACAAAACAAAACAAAACAAAACAAAAAACTTATTTTTGGGGCTAAAGGCTTGAGGGCAAAAATATGAATAAAAGAAAAGCTCTCTGAAGACAGGAGGTATGAATTTAGAACTACATAAATTGCACATTTTAGTCAACAAAGAATCACACTGAAACTGTAGCTTTTTAAAGTGGAACTGTATTTCAGATGT